>OY728165.1:2133000873-2133278989 GCA_963277665.1 Viscum album
GATTTCTCGATACATTCCTAAGAGGGTGGATCTTTCCAGTGAGGGACACAAGGATGGGAGTCCATCCAGTGACCCTGGTGATGGATGGAATCATGGCTTCCAACAAAAGATTCAATCCGGGGGTTCCCGTGCTGGCTCGGCTGTACGCCATTTTGGGACACATCTCGAGAGGGGGATCACCTAGGAGATTCTATGGCCCCTTCCATATTTTCCATGGTTGGGTTGCAGCTCATTGTGGTGGATACACCTTCCCAAATGTCATCTATCCTCTAGGCAATGGCATGCGACCCTCTATTCGAAAAAATGTCAGGGTCATGCCGATTACGCTCAATGAGGAGGGAGTAATGATTATAATTGGTAACCATGCCAACTTCACCTTCATCCCATTCCCCACCCCAACTGGCCAGATGATAGAAAATGGGAAAAGCTCACTAGAACAGAAGGAATACTTCCAGAGCATCAGGGGCGGGGTTCTTATGGCCCAGATTTATGGGAAGATCTTTTGTGAGCCTTATGTGCCATCCAGGTTCTCCAGGCAGTTTGGGTGCCTCCAGCGAATGCTGAAAAAAGTATACACAGACGTTCGGGAAGAAATGCATACCTATTTTCTTTGTCAAATGTGGTTGATGTTCATGACCTATGGCTCCGGCGACGTCATCACATTTCCTCCCACCGGAGTCGATGTTGGTCTCTCAACCGAGTATGCAAAACATTGGGCCATAGTATACCCTGAGGGGATTTTTCAGAAGTGAGTTTGGAAACTCAAGGTCGCTAGTGTGGAACCCGAGTGGCGAGAGAGCAGGAAGAGTGCAGCTAGAGGGGGAAGATCAGAAGCGTATCGGACAATGGGTCCTATACAGGCTGGGACCTCAGCAGCGGGGGCGTCGCATGGCATGGACACACCCTCATCGCCTAGAGGAGGAGGGTCCCACGGAGCGGCCAGAGAACTTATCGGGAAGAAAATAAGATATCTACTTCAACCTTCTCAGGATTCCCTCTTCCCAGCGCTATGGTCGGCTTGGCTAACCATGTGGCAGTCGGTGAGCATCAAAGCCCTCTGGCAGAAGATAGTGCGAAATGAAAATCCAGCTACCAGAAGTCAGGCTTGTTCGGGTTATCGACAAAGTGAACTTCCATTGACAACATGCATATCTAACAGCCATGGACATGTATGCACATCAACAGGGTCGGTGTGTAGAGCCAAATTTCTTGGTAAAAGTGATGCTCGGCCAAGAGCATGATCCAGAAACGATGCCGTCGGGGGATGATGACAACAATGATGAGTCGTAGGGTGGCGATACAGAAGAGGAGAAGGTAGAAAGAGAAGGTGAAGGAGAAGAGGATCTCGAAGGTGAGGGGTCTTAGGGGTCGTCCCACCAAGGGAGTCTCTAGGAGAGCGGCGAGATCGCCGGCTCTGATATAGATGTGACTGAGCTACTCAAGGTATGCTTCAACCCTTATCTGTCATCCTTCTTTATTCACTCTCTTCTACAATCATTAATTCACCCTCCTTATCTTACTTAAGAGCATATAGGTGCTGATCAAGTGTCTCCAATCAAAGGAGGGGGAGAAGAACTAGTGGAACAATTTGGGGCACCAACGCCCATTATCGAGCTGAAAAGCGCTGAGGGATCCTCTGCTATGATAGCTCCTGCAGCGGCCAGAACGCTAGAGGTTGGCACCTAGGGTTTTTGTAAGTTCCCTGCTTCGATACTGGTGCTTACCATTGGATGACTCAATTGATTAGGGTGATCCTTGTTTATACAGTGATCACGGCATTGTTGGCTTGTCAGGCTGCTGAGCCAGGACCATCTGTGAGAAAATCAATGGCAAACGTACTGCCCTATCCAAGACATGCCTCCCAAACCGAGTCGGCCCCGGCAATTGGTGAGCAGGGAGAGGCGGACACCAGTGGTGATGCCGTTAGGGTAGGGCCAGAGGTTGATGAAGGTGCCACATGGATAGAGGGGAGAGAGTAAGGCGACTCAGATGCTGAAGAACCTAACCCCCTGGGAGGAATCTCTGAGGAAGATCCTACTGCTAGCCTGTTGGCTGCTTTTCTTGTCTATCGGCCTGCTGATCCCGAGGAAATTGATTATTCAGACTCGGAAGTGGCCGAAGAGAGTCGGATGACACGGCGCAAAGGGTGGAAGTGCATCTGGTGTTTTCTTAGTCATCCTTGGATGGAATGGCTGAAGTAGATGGGATCACTCCACATCTAGTTGCATTTCTTATGTGCTGGAGGGGCAGATGCTCAACGCCTTCACCTGACAGTCTGTGATTACATGGCTGAGAAAATGCATGATAGTAGTCGGCGCTTCGACGTCACCCAATGTCAAGCATTTCTAAAGGTGGATCAGGAGGTCCAACACCTCAAAGAACAGGCGAAAGAAAAGGAGATATTCATCGCAAAATGTTCTAAGCTTGTGGAGCAGTTGAGGGCCCACCTAGAAGACGCCCAAGAACAACTAATGTAAGTGAGTCACCAGATGACTGAGCTCCAAACTGAATAGGCACGGGCATGGGCTGGGGTCAGCGAACTGCGCTCTGTAGCCACTGAGGAAGAGAGATTCCTCAGGGGGCGGGAAGCAGCCTTGGAGGCCAGCAGCTAAAAGGTCACGACATTAGAATGATCTATCCAGGAAGTCGACCCTTAAGGGCCCTGTCTTGGCCAAACCCATAAATTCATTTTGCCTTACTGCTTATTATTTTAAACTGTATGTATGGAAAAATTTATTTATTTGTCCCCTTGGTTTAATGTGCTCAACTAGAATCCCAAAATAAATATAAATTCATTACTAAGCTCACATGGGTCGTACCTGATGTGAAAAACAAGGGATGCTCATATTATCACTTTGTTTGATCGTGGGAGCGTCAACAAAGCTTCAGTAATTTGATATTCGAATCCAAATTTCCGAGGAGAAGAGGGAGGCCTATTAAAAGGAAGAGGGCCTCAGACTGATCGTTGTATCATCTTCTGAATGTGCTCTAGCACACGAGCAGGGAAATTCCAGGGGCACTAGAATCAGTCCGAACATAGGGGAATGAAAAATGTGAATCACATTACCCAAATTCAGAACATTTTGGGAGGGGCATGTCAATAAAGGACAAATGTTTACTGTGTTCAAAACACAGCATCCCTATTGCATTAGCCTGAATCGGGGACCACAAATGAGGGTCGATCGCTGACCATGTTCGCAACACGGGACCTAACTCAAATATCGTCCATTAGTCTTCCGGAACATTGTCCTAGGACAGAAGGAAGTCCATGTTCCAAGAATCCATATTGTTAGGGGGTCCCTTCAGATGTGAAAGAGGATGAGGGTCCGAATAAAGGGGGGCACACAAAGCATGGAAGGTGAAGTGGTGATTTGTTCGAACAGAATCCAACACTCTTGAAATTACACCACCATGATGGAGATGCATCATGCGGGCATATTAATCTGATCATGGATCATTCCTACTCTAAGATAGGACCTCTCTGAGTTGTCAATCCAAGGGGCTGATGGTGATAAAGGATGGGATTTGTGATTCCTGGGACTGGACCTGAGACAAAATGTCTGGGTGTTCCTACGTATCCCATAAGGATGGGAATCAAGCAATACGTAGTTCTAGAAAGGGTCTTAGTTTAGGTTCTTATATCCCAGACCCGGGATCGGTAAGGAATGCAGGGGACACATGGTAAGGTGATTAGGAAATCCGACATGAATGAGGACATAAGTCCAAATTACCATGTGTTCCTTGGGGAAGTGTTAGGTCAAGGGACTGAATATGAAAGGTAGGTTGGGCCTGTGGGGAAGTGCCTGAGTGTTCCTACGTATCTCATGAGAATGAGAATCAAGCCATAAGTACTTCTGGGTGGTTTCACGGTAAGGTACTAGTGAAAAGGATGAAAGGGTTGTACGGGTCTGGCCCTCACACCAAAAGAAGCGTTATTTGATGTATCTTGTTTGTCCTTGAAGGTGAATGTTTTTTTTGTGAAGCAACAGGCCTAGGGTAGAAATCATCAACATCACCACAAGAATAAAGCTGTATACAGGTGTTGACAAATGGTATGGTGGATTACTGATACCCAACATGATATCCCCTATGATCAGGTCATCATAATGCAGTGTCGTTTTTTTTCTTGCGGTCGGGACGATATTATCACAGTTTAGGGTCATGTGATTGGACCTGACAACACAGTTTAAGGTCATATGGCTTGGACCTAAAGAAATGTGCACGATGTGATAAATCATACCTGGTGTGAATGAGGACGAGGTCCACATCACCACCGTTCACAATTACAGGAGGGGAACCTTGGGCCAAGAGGCCAGTGATGGTCAGATGATAAGAGGCAGAAGAAGCTAGCTCCTAGCTGAGCTGGACCCGGAAGCACGATGTCTAGGTGATCCTACATATCCCATGAGGATGAGGATCAAGCCACATATATCTATTAGAGAAGATATCAGTTTATGGTCTTAAAGCTCTGATCGTGGGAGCCCCGAAGGACGCGGTATTGCAGCTCTGTTCGCCTGACGTGCAGAGGTTCACTGAGAGATAGTGCCAAGAGTGTCAATATTCCACCTATACATGATGGGGAGGAACATAATGTGAATCATGTAACCAACATTCAAGGTCTGAAGGGACAAGCGTGAAGACGGAGGATTACTTCTGACCATGTTCGCAACACAGCATCCTGTCGCATTAGCCTGAAATGAGGACAAACAAATGAGCGTCGACCGCTGACCATGTTAACAACACAGGACTTGTATCAATTTGTAGTCTAAAACCCCCGGGGGAATTGGCCCATAATGGTAGGAGATCCCTTAGGCCTAGAATCCATACCGTTTTGGGGGTCCCTTTGGGTGTGAAAGATAAGAGGGGCCCAAATGAATGGGAACATGAAGCTTGACAAGTGGATGGAAACTTTCCGAAGTTGAATCCAGCACTCCAGGTCCTAGACCAGAGTACCCTTAGACACATCGGCAAACCACTGTAAAGGGTCAAGGGGCGCGACCTGGGAGGGGCTGGACCCGAAATTTAAATGTTCGGGCGGTCCTATGTATCCCATAAGGATGGTAATCAAGCTACACATAGTACTTGAATATAGCATCCCGCCTTTTTTTCACAAAAACTTTCATTACTTTACACAAAACTGGGGATCTTTAAGGTCTAGTGTCGTGGAAACCAGGAACATAATACATGAAAACAACATAAAACATTCTTCTTAAACACTTTAAAGGCTTCTCTTTAAGTTCATCCTAGGTTCATTACTGCATCTCATAACCTGGGGACATACATCAAAAGAAAGGGTGAGCAGAAGGCCCAGTAAGGGAACAAGAGAAACATTTAACATGTGAACTTGAGATACATCAACTATGTCATGAAAAAGAACTTTAAGGAACGAGAAAGAAATCATGTGGCATATCATAATAAAAATAACATTTTTCATAACTTTAAGATGTGGCTACATCATTTAACATAGAAAAACATGAACATATCACCAAGGTCCATCCCCAAGGTGTCATTTGAAAATTACCAAGGTTATTCACCAAGATATCTTTAAAATTGTAATCTCTAGTGGTTACATCATTACCCAATGCATTGAAGCACTATCAGGGAGCACCCTTAAATTTGCCTTTATTATCATGTGAGACACATATATCATCATCAAAAATTTCATAAATAACCCATATAGCATAAAATAAATTGGTTTCATTTCATAATCACAATTTTTTAAAAACTGCTTTAAAGACATGATCTTTACGTCACTTTAAACCCACTGAAGGGGAGAGCGGGTCTCATGTATGTAAATCCCAGAATTTAAAATAAAACATTTTGATATATATGTGAATACACCTGTAGAAATAATATCTTTGAGTATTCACTTTATAACATAAAATAATTTTGAGAAAAGAGAGAGACATTTTGAGACGAAAATTCTGCAGCATAACAGCTATGTTTCGGGGTTTTAGAAAACATTGAAAAGAGAGGGGACATGGGTCAAACATTCATAAATGACCCATAAAATAGTAAAGGGACAGAATAAGAAGTATATATGAACATGGTAATGAAATTTAAAAATATACCATATGAAATGAAGAACATGAAAGGAAGACAAAAATAAGATTTCTCTTATGAAAATTCGGCAGCCTAACGACGTCACATAAACTTCAACCAAAAATGAATTGATGAGATCAAATAGGGTCTCTCATAATATGAACACAAAATATCAGTATGATAGATATAGAGATAATACGCCAACATAATAAAAAGTAACATTCAAGACTTGACATGAAATTAGAACTTTCAAAAAGGAGAAAGGTGAAAGAACCACTTAAAAATTCGGCAGCCTAACGGCGCCACTTAAAATTACAAAATACTGAATTGAAGAGATCAAATGGGGTCTCTCATCATATGATCATAAAAGATCATTATGATAGATAAATAGATCATACCCCAACATAATAAAAAGGAACTTGACAGACTTTAAATGAAAATAGATCTTGAAAAATGAGAAGGGAGAAAGAATCTGTTACAAAAATTTCGACAGCCTAACGGCGCCACTTAAACATTCATAAAACGAAATAATGAGAGTAAGAGGGGATCTCTCATTATATGAACATGAAAAGGGAAGTAAGAAGAATATAAAATAACATCCTCCAACATAAGAACATGGAGCATAAAATAAATGACTTAAAAGAGATCACTTGAAAAGAAAGAGAGGGGTCAGATCCCTTACCTTAAAACGTAACTCTTAAAACTCAAAGGTTGGGACCTTGAGGGCATGGGGGAACCTAGGGAGGACTCCTTGGGAGGTAATGAGACTAGAGATTTGTTGGGAGAGAGTTGGGAGTCTAATGGATGAGAGGATGTCTTGGTATTTATAGGGAAAGTGAGGGGACAAGGCATTAATGGCCAAGGGACACCTCAAAAGTGGGTTTCCCAAAACCATGTGCTCTCCCAAGATATTTCCCATGAAGTTAGGCCACATGGGGCACCCAATACAATAATTAATCACCTTTGGTCGGCCAACCCATAAAATATCTCATGAAATCATCATGACACAGTTATGATGTCATTAAACATACTGAAACCCTAAAACTGTATTTTTACTATTCACTGAAAATTCAACTTTCTCAGAAAAATCCCAAAATTTCACCATAACCAAATATCAATGCTCTGATTTCAAAAATGAACTCCATTTTATAAAAATAATTATCTAAATATTTTTAATTTATTTTTTAAATAAAAACAATATTCATCCAAAATTCATTTTTTCAGAAAAATCCCCAAAAATTACCATAACATAATATTGATGCTCTGAGTTCAAAAATGAAATCCATTTTATAAAAACAATTTTATATATATTTTTTAATTTAATTTCTAATTAAAAAATACTATTCACACAAAAAAACTAATACTTGAATAATAATTTATGAAACTGTTATTTACCCGTGTTATTGAATCACATTACTTAATCTAGGTGTCTAAATTATTTTAAAACTTTCTTTGAGAGAAATTACTAATCCATTTGGTCAGATTACTAATCCTAAGCATAAAATCACTATTCATAATTTACTATTCATCAAAAATATGCATGCTATATTTATCCGGACATTTGAAAATTCATAAACTTCATCATAAGAAGAGATCAAAATTTTTATTTAAAACAAAGGATTGCACAAGGCAGTTACGGTCTCCTTATATAGCCCCTTATGACACTGACATAGGACCTAAGTGTAAGGTGTGCTAAGGTGAGACAATCCGAGGGAGGCTCGACCAACATCGCACGAGTAGTAATTTCTATCAGTTTGAACTTCTCGCGAAGGCGATCCCGTTCTAGCTTCACACGATGAAGTTCAGCTTGGGTTTGGTCCAGATCAAAACCCAGTGGTGCTACCTCCTTCCCAAGTTCTGTTAGATGGGCTTTGATCGGTCCAAGACTACTGGGTGAGGCCATTGAATCTTCTTTCTATATTAATTAACCAAGATTACTTGTATTTATATACAATAATCAAAACGTTTAGTTTCCAGTGGTCATATTGACCAATGGTCATATAACAGTCAAAACCCAACGGTCTCATTTTAATAATACTCATTTAATCAAATGAAACATTTTTGTTGAGTATAAAAATAAAATAAAATAACACATAAAATTAGGAAACAAGATTTATTCAAAATTTCAAGTCGTTACAATCTTACCCCCTTAAGAAATTACGTCCTCGCAATTTTTAAAATTGGGGTTTTGAAACTTCATTGAAAGTCCCACATCGGAAAAAGAGTCAGTAACACTATTACTTTAAAAGAAAGAAAGGGAAGTACAAAGGTCACCCGAGTTAACCCACACTAGGGTTCCATGTAGGAAAACATGGAGATGGAGGAGAAAACAAAGGGTCAAGTTCTGATGGAGAGGGATATAAAACATGATTAGGAGAAATTTAACCATAATAAAATCCCAAACTTATGATGTGTGTAAATGGTATTTGATTACCTAGTAGGAAACGTAAACCAGAAACTTTTTCGTTTTATGTTCCTTTTCATAATTTTGAGGAATTCATTTAATACATAGAACAAAAACATAAGAAAATATACCTACCTTCATGTAGAGTTTCATCCTTTAATAAGTTTCTACCAAAACTAATCTTTTCTCCAAACTATGAGCATTCAAAACTACTTGTTCTCATCAAAACACAAGAATCATCTTCTAGAGAATCACATAATCCACAAAAGATTAACTATCTATTTCTTCTGTCTTTAAACATTATCCCAAAAACAGAAAGGGTAAGGTAAAACAACTCTTCAAAAAGAAAGAATCCCATAGGAATGGAAACTACTTTTAAGTCTTCAAAGTTCCATGGTACTACCCAAAGTTCATCATAGACCATTCCATAAATAATGGTCCTTATGATTCCTCAAAATAAACCAAACTAAGATTTAAACCCAAATACAAGAAGGATTTGATAACATTGTCTTCCAAAATAAACTTCATTGTTCATCTCCAAACAACATCAACCACTCCTAACATCTTATAACAAAAGTATCTAACCTAAACATATTTTACCCAAGATAGGTTAATCATTCCCATAAGTAACCTAAATTACTATAAGTCCACATTAAATTCATTGATTCTTCAAAATATAAGTCAACCTTACTCCTCAATGAAAATACCATAGTAATCTATTTACCTCGATCATATAGGGTCCCCAAAATATTGAACGTCTTCCAAAATAATAATCATCTTTTAATCCCCTAATCATCTCTGTCATATTAATATTGCAATCATCGCATTTCCTGTCACATTGGTTGTTGGGACATGTTCTTCCATTTCCAACCATTAACTAAGAAGAGACAGTATAATTAGGGGCTTAAATACTTATCCAATAATCATGAAAAGGAACTTAAAGAATATAAGGATAACTTATAGAAGAAAATTATACCCTAACTTGTGATCCCATAGGTTCCCATCATATATTCTTATGTGAATCTTTATTTTATTTTATCTTTTTTCTTTAATAATGGTTCATACTAAGCTTATGAATTTACCAAAGCATATCCCCCGGGAGTGTCGTAACCAAGAGTGCAGCAAGGCCCGTTGTCGTGTACCAGTTCCCATTCGAGTCTAGCTCAAAGCGGTGTTTTCAGGTTTTACCCCTATGTACATATGTGCCAGAGCCACCTCTACCTGCTCATATCCAGACAGGGATGTATTTTCTTGGAAACCCCTTACTCAATACTCAACAAAATACCAAGAAGATTTCCTATATATAAACTTTTCTATAGGATTCTTCCTAAAGTTTTCATATCCTAATTTACACAAATAACTAAACCATTATTTGATACCAACTATAGCATCCCGCCTTTTTGTCACAAAAACTTTCATTACATTACAAAAAACTGAGGATCTTTAAGGTTTAGTGTCTTGGAAACTAGGAACATAATACATGAAAACAACATAAAACATTCTTCTTAAACACTTGAAAGTATTCTCCTTAATTTCATCCTAGGTTCATTACTACATCTCATAACCTGGGGACATACATCAAAAGAAAGGGTGAGCAGAAGGCCCAGTAAGGAAACAAGAGAAACATTTAACATGTGAACTTGAGATACATCAACTATGTCATGAAAAAGAACTTTAAGGAATGAGAAAGAAATCATGTGGCATATCATAATAAAAATAACATTTTTCATAACTTAAAGATGTGGATACATCAATTAACATAGAAAATCATGAACATATCACCAAGGTCTATCCCCAAGGTGTCATTTGAAAATTACCAAGGTTATTCACCCAGATATCGTGAAAATTGTAATCTTTAGTGGTTACATCATTACCCAATGCATTGGAGCGCTATCAGGGCGCACCCTTAAATTTGAATTTATTATCATGTGAGCCACATATATCATCATAAAACATTTCATAAATAACCCATATAGAATAAAATAAATGTGTTTCATTTCCTAATCACAACGTTTTAAAAACTGCTTTAAAGACATGATCTTTACGTCACTTTAAACCCACGGAAGGGGAGAGCGGGTCTCATGTATATAAATCCCAGAATTTAAAATAGAACATTTTGATATATATGTGAATACCCCTATAGAAATAAGAGCTTTGATTATTCACTTTATAACATAAAATAATTTTGAGAAAAGAGAGAGACATTTTGAGACGAAAATTCTGCAGCATAACAGCTATGTTTCGGGGTTTTAGAAAACATTGAAAAGAGAGGGGACATGGGTCAAACATTCATAAATGACCCATAAAACAGTAAAGTTACAGAATAAGAAGGATATATGAACATGTTAATGAAATTTAAAAATATACCATATGAAATGAAGAACATGAAAGGAAGACAAAAATAAGATTTCTCTTATGAAAATTCAACAGCCTAACGGCGTCACATAAACTTCAACCAAAAATGAATTGATGAGATAAAATAGGGTCTCTCCTCTGATGAACATAAAAGATCAGTATGATAGATATAGAGATCATACCCCAACATAATAAAAAGTAACTTGCAAGACCTGACATGAAATTAGAACTTTGAAAATGGAGAAAGGTGAAAGAACTACTTAAAAATTCGAAAGCCTAACGACGCCACTTAAAACTTCAAAATACAGAATTGAAGAGATAAAATGGGGTCTCTCATCATATGATCATAAAATATCATTATGATAGATATATAAATCATACCCCAAAATAATAAAAAGTAACTTGATGGACTTTACATGAAAATAGATCTTGAAAATGAGAAGGGAGAAAGAATCCGTTACAAAAATTTCGGCAGCCTAATGGCGCCACTTAAACATTCACAAAACGAAATAATGAGAGTAAGAGGGGATATCTCATTATATGAACATGAAAAGGGAATTAAGATGAATATAAAAGAACATCTTCCAACATAAGAACATGGAGCATAAAATAAATGACTTAAAAGAGATCACTTGAAAAGAAAGAGAGGGGTCAGATCCCTTACCTTAAAACATAACTCTTAAAACTAAAAGGTTGGGACCCTGAGGGCTTGGGGGAACCTAGGGAGGACTCCTTGGGAGGTAATGAGACCATATCTTCGTTGGGGGAGAGTTAGGAGTCGAATGGATGAGAGGATGGCTTGGTATTTATAGGGAAAGTGAGGGGACAAGGCATTAATGGCCAAGGGACACCTCATAAGTGGGTTTCTCAAAACCATGTGCTCTCCCAAGATATTTCCCATGAAGTTAGGCCACATGGGGCCCCCAATACAATAATTCATCACCTTTGGTCGGTCAACCCATAAACTATCTCATAAAATCATCATGACATAGTTATGATGTCATTAAACATACCGAAACCATAAAACTGTATTTTTACTATTCACTAAAAATTCAACTTTCTCAGAAAAATCCCAAAATTTCACCTTAACCAAATATCAATGCTCTGATTTCAAAAATGAACTCCATTTTATAAAAATAATTTTCTAAATATTTTTAATTTATTTTTTAAATAAAAACACTATTCACCGAAAATTCATTTTTTTAAGAAAAGTCCCCAAAAATTACCATAACATAATATCGATGCTCTGAGTTCAAAAATGAAATCCATTTTATAAAAATAATTTTTTAAATATTTTTAATTTAATTCTTAATTAAAAAACACTATTCACCTGAAAAAACTAATACTTGAATAATAATTTATGAAACTGTTATTTACCCGTTTTATTGAATCACATTACTTAATCTAGGTGTGTAAATTATATTAAAACTTTCTTTGAGTGAAATTACTAATAAATTTGGTCACATTACTAATCCTAAGCATAAAATCACTATTCATAATTTACTATTCATCAAAAATATGCATACTATATTTATCCGGACATTTGAAAATTCATAAACTTCATCATAAGAAGAGATCAAAATTTTTATTTAAAACAAAGGATTACACAAGGCAGTTATGGTCTCCTTACATAGCCCCTTATCACACCGGAATAGGACCTAAGTGTAAGGTGTGCTAAGGTGAGAGAATCTGAGGGAGGATCGGGCAACATCGCACAAGTAGTAATTTTTATCAGTTTGAACTTCTCACGAAGGCGATCCCATTCTAGCTTCACATGATGAAGTTCAGCTTGGGTTTGGTCCAGAGCAAATCCCAGTGGTGCTACCTCCTTCCCAAGTTCTATTAGATGGGCTTCGATTGGTCCAAGACTACTGGGTGAGGCCATCGAATCTTCTTTCTATATTAATTAACCAAGATTACTTGTATTTAGAGACAATAATCAAAACGTTTAGTTTCCAGTGGTCATATTGACTAATGGTCATATAACAGTCAAAACCCAACGGTCTCATTTTACTTATACTCATGTTATCAAATGAAACATTTTTGTTGAGTATAAAAATAAAATAAAATAACACATAAAATTAGGAAACAAGATTTATTCAAAATTTCAGGTTGTTACATTGAAGATACAGTTTAATGTCATGCGGGACGACATACCATTTAACGTCATTTGGGACGACATACAGTTTAACATCATGTGGGACGATCGTGCAATTTAGGGTCATGTAGGACCAATAGTTTAAGGTTGTGCGGGACCGTAATCCAATTTAAGGTCATGTAGGACCCATAAGGGTTAGGAAAAGTATTATTTAAGGAACTTGGTATTGGTGGGAGGAGTTATACGCTCACCATCCATGGTCACCAGTGAGTACGCACCATTGGGATAAACATTATGAACAATGAAAGGTCCTTCCCATTTGGGCTCCAACTTGGGTGGTTTCTTGCTGGGGATCATTGGCATTCTCAGAGCCAGCACCAAGTCACCTTGCAGGAAAGAGCAGAGGTGAACCTTCTTGTTGAAAGCTCGAGCCATCTTGCTCTGATGCCCTTCTAGGTTGCGCAAGGCACAAATCCTATTGCCATAAAGTGCTTCCAATTTAGCTAGATGGATTTCAGCCACTCTATTTAGCGCCTACTGGTCATAGACCACTATGCGCAATGAGGGAAACTGAACCTCGATGGGAATGACGGCCTCAGTTCCGTACACCAGGGAATATGGGGTCACCTTGGTGGAATTATGATCTGTCGTCTGATAGGCCCAGAGGGCGTTAGGGAGATTATCTGGCCATCTCTTCTTGTTTTGACCAACTATTTTCTACAGAATGTTAGGGAGGGTTTTATTGAACACCTCAATCTATCCATTTGCTAGCGCGTGATAGGAAGAGGTATGGTTAGAGCGGATGTTGTACTTGGCGTGCAACTTTTTCAACTCGATTTCTCAGAAGTTGATTCCATTATCGGTGAGGACAACGTGAGGTACTCCAAACCGATGGATGATGTTGGAACTCATGAAGTCAACAATATAATGAGCCTTGATTTCCTTGATCAGAATTTCTTCTTCCCACTTGGAAAAGAAATCCATAGTGGTCAGAATGAATCGGCATTGGCGAGCCGTTACCAGTGGGTATGGTCCTACAAAATCTAATCCCCAAACTACAAAGGGCCAAGAGTACTTGGTAGTGTGGAGAGGCTTTGGTGTCTGATACACAAAGTTAGCATGAACTTGGAATGCATGGCACCTCTTGGTGAACTCGATGCAGTCGTGGACCATGGAGGTCCAAAAATACCATAATCTCTGGATCTGGTGAGACAGTTTTCGCCCAGCCTGATAGGCACCATAGGAGCCGGCGTGAACCTCTGGCATGACCTGTGGAATCTCAACCCCCTGAATGCAACAGAGGAGAACACCATCAAACCTGTGCTTATAGAGGATTGGATCAAGGCTGGGACTGCTCTAGAGGGACACTATAGTGCACGACGTCGGATTTTCTCGTGCTCAGCCCAGTCTGATGGGAGATTACCATTTTGGAGGTATTCAACCAAGGGTGCCCTCCAATCAGAAACCATTTAGATCACTACATTCGGACGACCCGGGGGTCCTAACGTAGAGGTGTCAGTGGTAAGATGGCTTACCTGTGGGCCATCATCACCATCTAGGTAACAGGAGCTATGACTCTCTGATGTGCCACGTGGATAATCAGATCATCTTGTTTGGGCTCTTCAAGTGATGCAGCTAAGCTGGCCAAAGCATCTACTCGACCGTTCTATGACCGAGGGACATGGGTAACCTCTGGCCGAGAAGGGAACTAGGCCATTAGCTGGAGAGTGCATTCTAACAATGGTACAAGCTCTAGCTTCCTAACAACATAGTCACCATTGAACTGCTTAATGACTAGCTCGGAGTCCCCTTTCACATGGAAATGGGGCACGTCGATCTCGAGGGCCAGCTCGAGGCTAGTAATGAGGGCCTGATACTCCGCCTAGTTGTTAGTGCAGCCTTCTAAAAATAGGAATGAGTACGGAAAAATGTCTTGAGCCGGGGTAATAAAAACGATACCCATGCCTACTCTACCGATCCTAGGATCATTGAGCCTCTTACCGGTGGGGCTCTGGGAGGCGCCATCAAAGTGCATTTTCCAATATGGGACAACTTGATTGACTGAGAGGATTGCCTCATTAGGAAAATCCAAGTCTAGGGACTGGCCTGTGGAGATCATATGGGCAGATAGAATGTCTTCCAATGCCTTTCCCTTGATAGCCTTCTGAGGCATGAACCTAATGTCAAACTATTGGAGGATTACCTCCCATCGTGCTAGTCGGCCAGTCAGCAAGGGATGTCTTAGGATGTACTTCAATGGGTCTACTCGAGACACCAGCTATACCTCGTGGTGCTGCAGGTAATGTCGCAATTTCTATATGGAAAACACGAGTGCAAGGAAACTATTCTTGATGGTATAATATCTGTTCTCCATATCGAGGAGCATGTAGCTGAGTTAGTAGAGTTTTTTCTTTTTCCCCTCATTGTTCTTCTCGGTAAGAAGGGCACTGAGAGATCGTTCTAGGGCAGTGACATAGAGGACCAGCGGCTTCCCGGAGATGGGTGGCATCAAGATCGGGGGCCAGAACAGATAATTCCTGATTTCCTCAAAGGCGGTCAAGCACTCTACATCCCATTCGTAAGTGGTTCCCTTATTCATGAGCCGAGAGAAGGGCTTACACTTGTCGGCTATATTTGCAATGAATCGGCATATGTATGTCAAGTTGCCTTGGAAACCTCAAAGCTCCCAAATATTACTTGGGGGAGGCATCTGGCTGATGGCCTTGATCTTTATTGGGTCGATCTCGATGCCCCTATACCTGACAACAAATCCAAGAAACTTCCTTGAGGTGACCCCAAAAGTACACTTCAATAGGTTCATCTTTAGGTGGCGAGAACGGAGGAATCCAAACACTTTATCAAGATCCTTGAGATGGTCTTGACGCTGGCGAGATTTGACTACCAGATCATCCACATAGTATTCCACCAATGTCTTGAGGATTGTCTTGAATATGAGGTGCATGGCCCGCTGATAGGTGTTCGTTTCCCTCAGAATTCGGGGATGACCTCCTGGATGGGAGATTCAAACGTTCTGATCGGCTTCTAACGGGTTTGTTTGTAGAACCAGAAACATCCAATGATTCCACATCCATTTGGACCTACTTTCTAAAGGTAGGATCTCATTAGTTTGTGGACTGATAAGGATTAGGAATTTGCATTGGTCGAGAGGATGGGAGTTCGGACTCATCACACCTTTTTTAGGGGAATTATTGTCTACTCTGGGACTCTCTTTATAGATTTAAGTTATGTTCATGAATCCTTATTACATTACCAAGTATAAAATGATCTTTACTTCAATTTTGACAATCAATGATTAAATATGTAATAAATTTAGAGAATATTTTATATGTATTCGAGGTTCTTCATCAATAGAGAATCATCTGTATTCATTTAGAGATTCTTGGTCAATGGTATCCTTCAAAACATTTATATAAACGTCTCTTGGTCATTATGATGACTAGGCTGGTTTTAAAGCCACTCAGTGGGGCACTTTAAATTTATTTTCATTCAGAAGGACGTGGATTATTTCAGAGTTGGGATCGAACCCGTAGATGGGCTACCTACGTATCCTTTGTTTTGGAAAAGGAATCAGAACCCACGTAGTTAGAGTAAGAGAGTATTATGTTTATGATTGATGGCTCAAAGAAGGATTTCATAATTACTTTTACCCTCTAAGCTCACGTGAGTCATGCTCGGTGTGAGAAACAAGAGTTATTGGTAATAAAATAGACAATTGGGCCATGAAAGATGTAATCATAAGAAATGGTTTGGGGCTTATGTATATATGACTGCCCAGATAAATGAATATTAGGATTTAACTTAGGGAGAAAATCCAGGAACAGGGTCCATAAAGGTATATGTGCTTCATGGAGATTTGAATACTCTAACTTGGGACTTATTCCTGAAAAGGAAACCCGGATTAGGAGAGGATTGATGATTGGGTTTTACTCCTGAGAAGGAATCCCAAATCAAAGGTAAATTAGGACTGGTTAAAGAGAAATTAAGGGACTTGGGGCTTACTCCTGAAAAGGAAGCCCAAAATTTATGACTGGGGCTTATTCCTAACAAGGAAGCCCAGGTTAGGGGACTTGGGGCTTACTCCTGAAAAGGAAGCCCCAAAATTATGACTGGGACTTATTCCTAACAAGGAAGCCCAGGTTAGCGGACTTGGGGCTTACTCCTGAAAAGGAAGCCCCAAAATTATGACTGGGACTTTATTCCTGAAAAGAGGCCTAGGTTAAGGGATTATGACTGGGAATTAATCCTAAAAAAGAGGCCCAGGTTAAGGGATTAAGGTTTGGGGCTTATTCCTAAGGAGAATTCCCAGATTTGGGAACTTTAAGAATTTGGAGCTTACTCCTGAGGAAGATGCCCAGGTTAAAGGACTTATAACTGGGGATTATTCCTGAAAAGGAGACCCAGGTTAAGGATTCTCTCATCTTAAAGGATGAGGTTGAATGAATGAACTCTGAATCTTTAGTGACATAATGATATGTAAATCACTAAGTTTTGAGAGATATTCCATAGAATTCCTTTCAGATAAGGAAGTCAAATCAAGAAATCACGCCATAAATGGCTTTGAAGAGTGTCTTGAAGACTGAATCTTGAATAGGAAAGGTGTAATGGCTTAAGAGGGGTAAAATGGGAAAGATGGGCACCCAAAAAGGCAAGGGCGTGCAAGTCATGGCAGACGTGCAAGTACTACGTGGGCGCGCAAGTATTAGCCACGCAGGTATACCTGTGCGACATGTGTAGGGTACTTGCGCGATGTTCAACCAGCATTGAAATACTTGAGAGACTCTTGATTAAGGCCTTTAGAATCCTCTTGAGGTTCTTCCAGAAAAGGGACGCGCAAGTTCTATCGAAGGAGTAAGGCGGCGCGCAAGTGTGGCCATTTCCCTTAAGGGCTGGCCACTTAAGCGCGCAAGTGTTGATGAGTTTCAACACTTAGGCCTCCCTCCTCCTCTTTAGATCTTCCGTTCTAGGTAAGAAATTACCTTAGAAGTGTTCCGGAAGCTTTGAGAAGAGACTTGGGCGTCGGGAGCTTAAATCCGAGTTTCTGGAAAAAAATATCTCTCAAAATGGGGGGCCCACAGGGTCTATTTATAGGTAGGAGAAGACCCCAGGCGGTTACCAGGCGGTTATCAATTAGGTCGCGCAAGTGGACTTGTGCGACATTGATGGAACTTGCGCGGTTCATCTGCTTTTGAAGCTTTGTTCATGCCTTTGTCGATTTTTGATGTTTTCTTCAAAGGATGAATCCATTTGTGCTAAGTCATTTCCCTTTACATTCCTTTGGACTCTGTGACGAAAAAGGAGCGTCAACAAAAGTCCCCCCTCAGAGTTGGATCTGAAAGAAATGAGGATGTGACTCTTAGGAAAAGAAGAAAACCAAAGGAAAGGTGGCGTGCAAGTCTTGATGGCGCAGAGGGCGGCGCACAAGTGCACATCGCGCAGGGCCTGGCACGCATAGTTTGATTTTTACTAGGATTAAATGTAAATAACCCTATAAACTTTGAACCTTTTAATTGCTCAATGTTACCTAAATCATACAAAAATGTATATTTAGTGAGCTGGGACTTGACTTTTCTTCAGAGTTCCTTTGTCTTTTGTGGGCAGTTTAAAGTCATGCGTGCTGAACATAAAGGGGATAATGTTTAAGGTCGAAATAGCGTTGACCAAAATGGATTAGAATTGACTCAATTCCTTGACAATTCATCTGAAAACATATTAAAATACTCAAGTATGAGTGAAAATATGTAAGATATGACTTAAGAATATTTGAATCTGAGGAATGATATGAAAAAGAGCTAAAAGGCATTAAAAGAAGTAGTTTCTAAGAATGAAGTTACCATTATTTAACAAACCCGTTAGGGGGTTGAATTATGTAGGGCCACCTAAGGGCATTGGCTTCATAGTTAAATAAAATAGTATCTTTTGGCTAACAAGTCTGTTATGTAGACTGTTTATGCAAGGCCACCTATGGGCACATGCTGCATGGTCAGGAAAAAGAACTCTCAGAAATTTACTTTCCTAATGCTAAAAGCCAGTGAAAGTTTATGGAGATTCAAATATTCCAAAGTATAGAGTTTTCTTTATGGAAAGAGGTACTTGAATATGGAGAAGATATTTCCAGAGAAGATTATCGAAGAACTGGATGAATATCACTCCTACGAAGGTCTGACCCAAACGTAGGGAAGAAGAATAAACCATAGACTTGAATACTTTCAGATCATGAAAAAGGATATGGGATAAATATGTTAAGGATGGCTATTTTTTGCGGATCCCTACATACTGTCGTTTAAGACAAATAAGGAAAAAAGAGGCATTCTTCCCAAGAAATGAAGTTACCATCATTTAACAAACCCGTTAGGGGGTTGAATTATGCAGGGCCACCTAAGGGCATTGGCTGCATAGTCAAATAAATAGTATCCTTCGGCTGACAAGTTTGTTATGTGGACTATTTATGCAAGGCCACCTATGGGCACATACTGCATGGTCAGGCAAAAGAATTCTCAGAAGTTTGACATTTTTGTGACTAGAAGTCATGAAAAGGGTTATGAAGATCTGAAAATATTTAAGGTTAGTATTATAACACATAAAGATGGGTATTGTCCAATGTATATAGAGACACATAGGTCAATGATAACCATAATCATGTTGTGGCTGGGTCCTGAATTGAAATTTTGGACTTCACTACGTATCTCATAAGAATGAGAATCAAGCCATACGTAGTTCTTGAAATGCAGTTTAATGTCGTGCATGACAAAAGTATGAGAGATCTTAGTTTAGGGTCATAGAGTTCGGACCATAATAATGAATACATAGTGTGTGTTTTCATGAGGACTTTTCATCCAAGGGACTAAAAGTGAAATTTGGGGTTAGGCCCAAAAGACTTGGGGCTGGATTCGAGGGATACTCGAACGTTCCTACGTATCCCATAAGGATGGGAATCAAGCCCACGTAGTTCTAGATATACCCTTTGTACAAATTTGGTTCGTACATGTGAAGGGTGAAAGGGGACTTTAGTACAATGATGGTTTATCCCGAGATAAAAAATTTAGGCATTACCATGTATGCACGTGGACTTTTTGAAATGAAACATGATTGAAAAATCACATAAATAATGGTTCCCTCTCAAATGAGGAAATCAAAGAGTATTGTAGTTTATTGTCATACCGGACAAAAGTGTTGTATATTTTAACGTCGTATAACAAGGACGAATGTGAACCAATGTAAAGATATTGATTCTAGGGGCGGTTTCACGAATCAACATCATATGAGATGGAGGTGAACCGATGTGAAGAGATTGGTTTTGGGCTTAAACCTTGGGAGGTTGCCTACATACCCAGCCTAGAAGGCAAGGATCAAAGTCTATGTAGTTCAATTAAAGAATGAATTAATGATCAAGTTGTTCTTGGGGACAATGACCTAAAAAATGTTGTTGGGACTTACACATGGTTAGCGGCCCAAAGAGAGTGTTATGGTTGAGGTTTTCTCTAATCTCACGTGATTCATGCTCGATGTGAGAAACAAGAGGTAACAACAACCTTAATGATGCATAGTTTAATGTCATATAGGACATATAAAGGGACTATGCAGTTTAGAGTCTTGTAGTTAGGACTATTGGTGTTGCACAGTTTAGTGTCATGTAGCAGGGACAAAGTACACTTTAATGTCATGTATGACGTATAAAGGGACTTTCTGTACAGTTTAGCATCATGTAGTTAGGACGATGGGGACAATAGAGTTTAATGTCATGTTGGACAAAAGTGCGAATAGTTTAAGGTCATATACATGAACCGTGGATGGTGCAGTTTAATGTCATGCTGGACATAAGTACAGTTTAAGTTCATATAGGGAATTTGATGATTATATAGTTTAACATCTTTCCGGACGTAAGGGACTTTCAAATAGTTTAGGGTCTTATGCATGGACCGTTGCTGTATAGTTTAACGTCGTATAGCAAGTACAAACTGGTGCTGCACAGTTTAATGTCATGTTGCAGGGACAATACTGTTTAACGTCATGTTGGACGAAAGGGGGACTGTGCAGTTTAATGTCATGCAGTGAGGACAGATTAGGGTCTTTAGGGCCATATGCATGGACCATGGATGGTGTAGCTTAAAGTCATACAAGACCATGGTGTATTTTAAAGTCATACAGGACCTTTTAGTGAACTTTTTCATAGTTTAACGTCGTGTGGGACGAAGTTGCAGTTTAATGTCATACTAGACCATTGCTGTATAGTTTAACGTCGTATACCAAGGAAGAACTGGTGCCGTACAGTTTAGTGTCATGTTGCGGGGATATCTTATGAATACTTTGTAATTTATACAAAATACTTCTTCAAAAAACTGGAATTAGTTAGAGTAGTAATGAGTTCTCCATCCATCGAGATTAATGAATAAGCTCCATTGGAGTAGACCCTATGTATTGAATAAGGTCCTTACCATTTTGGCTCAAGCTTGGGAGGTTTCTTTCCTGGTATCATTGGAGTTCTGAGAACTAATACCAATTCTCCCTGAATGAATGAACGAATACGAACTTTTTTGTTAAAAGCTTGTGCTATTCGATTCTGATAGATTTCCAAATTGTGCAAAGTGAAAAATCTTTTCTCATCTAACTGTTCCAATTCATTCAATCGCTTTTGGGATTGCTCATCTGTAGATAACTGATCACAAATGGCTACTCTGAGTGAGGGCAATTGAACTTCAATTGGAAAGACTACTTCTGTTCCATATACCAATGAATATGGAGTTTACCGAGTTGCATTGCAGGTGGTAGTCTGATAAGCCCATAAAGCATGAAAGAGTTTATCAGGCCATGACCTCTTATCTTTATCCCCCATATTTTGTAGTATATTTGAAAGAGTCTTGTTAAAGGCTTCTATTTTCCCATTGGCCACCGCATTATACCGAGATGAATGGTTGGATTTAATGTTGTATTCTTGATACAATTTCTTCACCTCAGAAGAACAGAAGTTGGTGCCATTGTCTGTCAATATGGTATGAGGGACACAAAATCTAGTAATGATGTTAGACTTGATGAAGCTAACAATGCATTTAGAACTGACTTCTTTAAGAGGTAATGCCTCTGCCCATTTGGAAAAGAAATCAGTAGCAGTAAAAATGTACTTAAACTGCTTGGCCGTAGCTGAAGGGTAAGGTCCCACCACATCCATTCCCTATGTGGCAAATGGCCATGAGTATTTAGCTGTATGAAGCAAATCTGGAGGTTGATGAATGAAGTTGGCGTGTACTTGGCATGAATGACACTTCTTTGTGAAATTAACACAATATTGTATCATTGAAGGCCAAAAGTATCCAAGCCTTCGAATTTGATCAGTCAATCTATGTCTAGACTGGTGGGCACCACATACTCCTACATGCACTTCTTTCATGACAGCCATTGTCTCTTCACCATCAATGCATCTGAAGAGAACTCCATCAAAACCACGTTTGTAGAGAATTTTCTCTAGGTGTTTTGGGCTATCATAAAGAATAAAATTGACCACACGTCGCCGGATTTGTTCTTTCTCGGCTCTATCAGGTGGAAGTGTTCCATTTTGAAGGTATTCCCTGATAGGTGACATCCATCCTGTAGTATGACCATATGGTTCAGGAATGGGACTAATTTCATTAATTTCCTCTGTTCTGGCTTGAACATAAGGTGAAATTGCACGACGGTGGGCAATGCTGATGGTTGTCTCGTCTCGATTTGGATCTGCTAGAGCTGTGGCTATATTAGCCAGCGCATCAGCTTGAGCATTTTGTGATCTTGGGACATAAGAAAATGTCGGTTCTGAAGGGAATTCTGCCATTAACTCTCTAACGTAATCATACAAAGGGATTAATTCTTCTTTTCTGATGGCATATTCCCCATTGACTTGTTTGATTACCAGGTCTGAATCACCTTTCACCTTTAAGTGATTCACTTGTGCTTGAAGCTCTAACTCCAAGCCTATGATAAGAGCTTGGTATTCGGCTTCATTATTCGTACCACCTTCCCACAATAAAAAGGAATAAGGTAACACTGCCTTATCTGGAGAAATGAGCACAATTCCTAAAACAACTTTGTTGAATTTAGGATTTTCCATTTTCTTCCCTGTTGGACTTCTGGAAGCACCATCAAAATACATTTCCCATGTTTGAGGACTCTCTTGAATAGAGAAAACTTCCTCATCAGGGAGTTCAATATCTGAAGACGTGTCTTCCACTGAAGGATGTTCAGCCAGGAAATTAGCCAGAGCTTGGCCCTTTATCGCCTTTTGAGACACATACTGAATGTCGAACTGCTGCAAAATAACCGCCCACCTTACTAGTCATCCTGTAAGCATTGGACGACTAAGGATGAATTTGAGCGGATTATTGCGAGATACCAATTGGACCTCGTGATGTTGCAGGTAGTGTCTTAGTTTCTGAACTGCAAAGATTAATGCCAGGAAGCACTTCTCAATAATTGAATATCGGGTTTCTGCTTCAAGCATAGTTCTATTGAGATAGTAGAGGCTATTTTCATTCCCAGCATCATTCTTTTGAGTAAGAAAGCACCCAATGATCACTCTAGAGCTGTCACATAGAGGATAAGTGGTCGTCCTTCAACAGGTGGCATGAGTACCGGTGGACTCAAGAGGTATTTCTTGAGAACATCAAACGCTTCTTGACATTCTTCAGTCCACCGGTAAGTGACTCCTTTTTTTCAATAATTTGGTAAAGGGTAAACTTTTGCCTGCCAAATTGGCGATGAAACGCCGAATATAGGCTAAGTGTCCTTGAAGTCCTCTTAATTCTTTCAAATTATGAGGAGGTGACATACCAAGGATTGACTTGGTCTTCTCAGGATCGACTTCAATACCACGATGGCGTACAACAAAGCCGATAAATTTTCCTAAGGTTACCCCAAAAGCACATTTTAAGGGGTTCATCTTAAAATTATGTTGTCGAAGCTTGTGGAATATGACTTCCAAATTAGCCAAGTGATTAGAACGTTGTTTGGATTTAACCACCAAATCGTCTACATAGCATTCAACAAACTTCCCTAATAAAGGTTTGAAGATACGATGCATGGCGCATTGATATGTTGCACCTGCATTCTTTAAACCAAAGGGCATCACCTGGTAACAAAACACACCTTGAGGGGCTATGAAGGCTGTGGATTCCTCATCTTCTGTGGCCATTCAGATCTTATTATATCCGGAATATACATCCATGGAAGGAAATTACTTCATAGATAGTCGTCGCATCAATTAAGAGTTCTGTAATTGGAACTGGGAAATCATCTTTTGGACAATACCGATTAAGATCTCTGAAATCGATGAAAACCCTAATTTGTCCGTTCTTCTTCTTTACAGGGACAATATTAGCCAACCACTTGGGATACTGAACTTCTCTAACGAAGTTAGCTTTGATCAGCTTATCCACTTCAGCTTCAATTTTGGAAGCATAAGTTGGGTGTGTTCTTCTCACGGCTTGCTTAAATCCTCGATGTTCTTTTGGTAAACCCAAATGATGAGTAAAAACATCAAGATCAAGCCCAGGCATTTCTGTATAGTTCCAAGCAAAAATATCTTTATTTTACTTTAGAAAAGAAATATACATCTCTTTCTCTTCAAGGGTCATGGCCGCACTAATTAAAGTGGGGCATGGATCTTTCTCTGTACCCAGATTTATTTCTCTGAGTTCATCCACAGTGGTAGAGATACCCTCTTCAAATGCTGGATGAGCATCTCTAAGATATTCCTCTTCCTCTTCATCATGTGTTATTTCTTCCGTTTCTACTTGCATAGTAGATGATAAAATGAAATTTTCATGATCAGAAGAGATGTCAAAATTTGCACATTTTGAAGAAGAAGCTTCCATTTCCGAACCTATTGATGATAAAGGGTCTTCTTTAGGAAATAGAGAGGAGATGATGGATTGATAATTGACATAATTATTCGCCTCTGATGTTGCTATAACTTCTTTTGTCCTAATTGGAGAAGTATAGACCTGTTGGATTTCAGCAGATGAAATGAAAACGTCACCACTTGTGCTTTCATCACTATTTGGTAGGTTACCAATTTCTCCCATGTTGTCTGGCTCGATTGCCGTAATTGACATTATGGATCTTTCGATAAGAGTATTTTGATTTGGACCTATTTTGTCAATTTGACTGATAGGTAACACATAATCTGTACTCACATGTGTAAATGGATTTATTGTAATCTTCTCCAAACCATATGGAGCATTAACTTTGGTAATTTTCTTTATTATAGATTTCTCTCGTCCCTTCATGTGATAAAATTCTGCCTCAATGTATTGAGACTCACATGTCTTGAATGGGGCCTTATCACCATACAATGTTCCAACTTATCCATTGAAATAGTATTTGAGACATTGATGGTATGATGAAGGGATAGCCACATGCTGATGTAGCCAGGGTCTTCCAAGCAAGACGTTGAAAGCTGAGTCTTGATCAACAATCATGAAATCTGAATTGGATACAAGATCTCCAAACTGAGTTCTGAGTGTAACTTCGCCCAGTGGTTCTTGTTCATTTTTATCATATCCTTGTAACATCATGGTAGAAGGAGATAAATCAGATTCCGTGAGGCCCAATCGACGAAGCGGACGAATGGGCATGAGGTTGACTCCTAAACCATTGTCAATGAAAGCTCTTCAGATATCTACACCATTGATTTTTCCAAATAAGTACAGAGGTTTTATGTGTCCATGCACAACATCATCTTCATCTTTATCAGTAAAAGATATCACTGCATGGCATTCTGCAGGATTATTCTCTATGTGATAGACTTCAGCTGCAGCAATTTCAGCTTCAAACTCCTGAGGACTTGGCAAAGCTTTGGTGAGTGCTTCTGAAAGATCTTTTGATAGATTCAAAGCATCCAAAATTGATAACTTGGCTGGTACTTGGGCCAAGTGTTTCAATATATCATACTTTTGATCTAGAGGTCTGCGTTTTCCAATAGGAATATGCATTTTAGCAGGTACCTTGGATGCAGATGCTTTGGAAGCTAATGCATCTTGTATTGGGATAGAAGTTGGCAACATCCTTGGTTTTGGAAGATTAGACCGATTAGATCCATTTACTTGCTGAGATAAAGAAGATGGATCCTTCAATCAGTCTTCCAAAATAACTGTGCCAAGACTGAGTTGGCTATTGGCAGAAGAACTTGCTTGTTCTTTTTGAGCTCGCTGAAGGGCTCTACAACGAGTTTCTACTGCATACACAGTGTTAGCAGCGGTATAATTGGAGTAGTGGCTTCGGAAAGATCCACGTCTTCCCCTGTATCTTGAACCTCTGGAACTTCCTCGGATTCCCTTATTTGATACAGGGAATTCAGGATCATCAAAATTGAAATTACGACTGGAATACAGATCTGTTAATTGAATCATATTAACAGAACTGAAGATTAACTCTTCGTCTGATAAAGACTCTGCCTGATTAGCCTGTTTAGGTTGTGCCGTTTGATGGGGCGGTGCCCGTGGCTTTGAAGTAGATGGCATAAAGTCTGCCAGAGTCAAAGACAATTTAGGATTTGACACATACTCATCTTCTTCTAATTCTTTTTCCTTCTTTGAATCAAACTGTTTCTTTGAGGACTTTCCCTCTGACAAAGAGGGTTTTACCGCAATATTCATGGCAGAAGACACAATTGGTTTCTTTAATTGTGTTCGCAAAATTTCATGAGTCTGATTGATTGTCTTTCTGACCATCCAATCATCATTCTTCTATGCATTTCTGCTTTTGACTTCTTGTCATTCACCTTCCTCCTCTGGAACTGTAGTAGTAACACATGCTACCTGAGTCTAAGAACCTTTCAACTTGACTTGTCCCAAGTCGACCATCTTTTGCAGGAGGTCATTGAAGACAAAACACTCCTGGATGGGATGCCCCAACATTTGATGAAAGGGACAATAATTGGGATGGTCTTCATCTCCTTCCTTGTTTGGCCTCTTGGGCACTGGTAATTGAACCAAATTATTTTCCAGAGCTGAAATGAAGTAACCAGGAACTTGCTCATTTCAGAAAGAGTATGTTTTACTCTTTAAATCCTCAAATTGTTTTCTTCGTTGATCTCTTTGATCAACTGGACAAAACAGCCTTTGTTATTGGCATTCAGAAGGTGGAGCCCTTTGATAAGATTAAGGTTTTGAAGTAGAGATAGGTACAGGCGCTTGTTTAAGCATAACTATAGCATTTTCCTCTTTACCCATTCTTCTTCCTGGAGCTGATGTAATTACACGAGATTTAGCCTTAGCCTGTATAAGGGAATCTTCAATCTACTAAGAAATTTAAGTAAGTTCTCGAAACCCTCTTGTGTATTTCACTGGGATCAATGGCGTGTGTAATTTGTCATGCAAATTTTCCACACAGATTGGCAATAGATCCTCCTGAGGGAGTGCTAAACTCAGGGAATATGTTAATCCCTTCCAGCGAGCAATGAAATCAGAGACTCTTTCATTCTCCATTTGCTTGCAGTTTGTAAGATCGAAAACTGTCATTTTTTTGGCAAAGTTGAGCTGACCTGAAGAAGGAATTTTTGGCGAAGATCCTCCCATCCGATGATTGACCAGGATTTCAAGCTCGTATACCAGAAAAAAGTTGGTCCTTGCAAGGTTCGCACGAAGCATCTGAGTTTCACTACTTCTTGCTGCTCTGGAGTTCCCATCATAGGATCACAACAAGACACGTAATGTGTCAAATGTTGTTCAGGGTAGCCTGATCCATTGAAAGTAGGGAACACAGGGTTTCCAAAAATAGATGGAGGAGAAATTGAATCTACCCATTCAGGGTAAACTTTCTTTTCTGGTTCAACTTATGCCAGTTTCTCTTCCATAGTTTCTAACCGAGCTGTTAATGACTCAATAGTAGTTATTAACTTTTGAGAAACATATGGTTGAATTTGGTCTTGGGTAGGTGCAATGAATGGAGCTTGGACAAATGTGGTGGTTGGTGCTGCAACTGATGGTAGTACTGCCAACCGTTGTTGCGCTTGACCCATAGGATTAGACCTCTGAGGGTGTACTGATAAAGGAGGATATTCCTGATCCATCTCAGTAGCTGCAACAAATTCCTTCGGCTGTCAGACTCCAGCATTCTTAAGAAGAAGACTACTCTGAAGTAGTTCTGCATTCAACCTTCTTAATTCTTTCATTTCTTCCTCCTGTTGTGCAAACCTTTGCTCTAATGAGAGAGATTGACCTTCTTCAGAGGAAGGATATGTAACCTGATTCTTTCCCCTCCCTTTGTTGGATACTTTTTGGAGAAATGGAAGTGGATTACTCGAAGGATTACCTAGGTTCTGAGTAATCCTTTGACTTCGTGTACGCACACCTTCTTCATTTGTATCGGTGCGTACATTTTCTTAAGCATGATGCTCTTCCTCTGAGTCCCCTGAGTGAGCCTCCTCTGGTGGATCAGCAACAATAGCATTGATGAAATTTATTGATTCATAATGCATCGCATCCCTTCTATCAACATTTCTGTGATATTGTCTTCTTTCAGGTCTTTGATGAGACATTGCCTTTTGTTGATTCAATCCTTTAGGGACTTCTTGACGAGCCATAACTTGGAGGGAATCTCCTGATAATTTGGCTCTTCGTTCCTCTTGAGGCTTCTTCCCCAATCGAGAAAAGACCGACATTCTATGAGGAGGGGATTGATGATTTGAAAGAGTCCCTAGTCTTGTAAACTGGGGATGTTCCTGTTGTTCCTGCTCAACTCCTTGAATCCTATTTGTTGATTCTAAGGATTGGGTTAAAGGAGTCCCCAGTCTGACAAGATGGGGTGGCTCTTGACATGCTATGTCTGAGACCTTCTTAAAAGCTCTCTTGATCTTGTGAACCTTAGTTCAGAAATTAGCTGGATGCATTAACCTGTATCCACTTTTATCACCTGGTTCAACAGACCGTTGGATGATTTCCGAAACTTCTGTCACATGATGATGTGTTCGCTCCATATGAGAGGCTTGTGCAATATTCTCGCCTGCTTGATGTAGGAGCAATTAAAAAACTTGTTCTCTATATGCTTTATTTTGAGAGGAACTAGTTGAAGCCTGTTCTTGAGCAAGCTTTTGATTACAAACAAATCCCATTGACTGTGGTCGGCCATGGGCAATAACATTGCATGAGACCATTTTCAGCAGGCTTTGTTGACTGGAAAGCACTGTGAAATGTAGTGCTCCGTGAACACCCCATCCTCTGATATGAACACCATATGGGGTATTGGCAATTAACTGATGCAATTTTCATAGTGTGCCAAGGCATGGACGTTGAAGGGTTATCTGCTGCTTTTCAGCCTTCAGATACCGAGAGACAGATAGAGATGCCAAATCAATCTGACGTTGTAGCCCTTCTATTATCTTAAGATGATTTTCATATTCATCATAAGATAATACCTTCTTCTTCAATTGACAAAGAGTTTTCCATATGTTGAGACGAATATCATGGATTCCATCTTCCGTCAACATCTTTGGAATGTCATACTAGGAGTCAGCCAAAGGCCAAAACATGACTGGTACCTCACTTTTCACCAGTTTTTTCCTCATGTTCAGCATTTCCTCTTCATTATTAAATGAAGATTCTTATACCTGTTTTGACCAGAGTTGGTGTTTCCTTGTTTTTTCATCGGATTCAACAAGATTGGTAGAGAGATCATTGATCAAACTAGAAGATTCATGACTTAGGGGTGGTTCGGAGAATGACCTACACCCTGGGCTATCTTCTTATTGAGAAAGTATTTCACTTGCTAGCGATAAAGCATCAGACATGACTGGTTTCGCATTTGCAAGTGCCTTAAGATAAGAGGGCTTTCTCGGAACTGCATTGTCCACTGGAGTATTTTCCAGGCAATGTGAATCACTACTGCGGAGAGGAATTTCGCAGCGACATTCATCATCATGGGGAGGACCACCATAATGGGTTACAGCAAAAGATGAGATCTCTTGCTCCTTGGTCTTCTGACCACACAGAGGGTTCCTGTGGCTCTCATATGAAGAAGAAACTTCAAGATTGACCGAATTGTCACGAAGCAAGCCTTCATGAGGAAGTGTCTGTTGAAGACCTATGGAATTAATGTTCCCATTATTGGGAACTGAGGGAGTAGAATCTTGAATTCCAATAGATAAATGTCTGAGGGCTTCAAAAACTCCAGCATGGAGCAAGGTCCTGTTACAGATTGTCCTTTGATCTTCTGACTATGTTGGGCAGATCTTTTTCTTAGATTCCTTCTTACTCGCTTTGGAAACCACTTGTTGACGAAAGTGGTTGCTCTGAGCAGGTGTATGTGCCTGATCAGGAAAGATGGCCAGGTTAGGCTGACAATCTCCACTCAAATCAGGTGTATGTGCCTAATTTGGTTGTCCGTATGATATGGGGGAGTATGCCCCATAACCCTCTTGGACTGGAACAGATGTGTGTGTCTGTTCCAGAGTGAATCATTGATGTGTCACTCCACTGTTAGGGATAGATTTATGTGTCCTTCCCTGAGATGATGCTGAAGCTGTTATGATATCCTGGTAAGCATCCAGAATATGAGTAGCAATTTGCTTCTACTCTTTCACCATTGACAAAATATGCTTGGTGGCTTCAGCTGCCGGAACAGGGATATACGTCCATTCCGGGCTTGGAGTAGGTGTATGTGCCTGCTCCTGTCCTCCTTCTCCTATCAGTGAATCCTGACAGTACTCAAGTGTGGAGGCAGAGAGTTGAGTTTGCCTCCTGTTTGTCGTCGGATCTTTCCGACTGACTTCTCCGTGTGCTACCAAGCGAGACTGTTGGTAGGCTTGATTAGTACTAGCAGGTGTATGTGCCTGCAGATTACACTTCGCCAAACACGGTTGACGAGATCCATCATATGTAGTCAGACGAGCCTGCTGACTAACTGATGATGTATAAGTAGGTGTATGTTCCTGCCTATAGTACTCCGCCGGAATTTCCTGGAGGGATTGACGTGATGCTGCCAGATGAGTCTACTGGACAGCGGAATTAAAACGGGTAGGTTTGTGTGCCTACTCATTGTTTGCCACCAAGTTAGGTTGGTGGACTTCTCCGGAGATGGCAGGGATGAGAACTTGCCCATTGTTAACCGGATTCCACCTCGGGCGGTTCATCTTGCCTGCTCGGGTTCGAGGAACCTGAGCCGAATGCCTGGAGTCGGTACCCTCATCATGTTGATGGCGCACTGCCGCACGAGTCTGGCGGCGATTGTTGATGGGAGCCCTCGGGAAGGACTCCTGTCTTTTTGAATTAAGGCCCTGAGGGACCTTCTCATTCACTTCCTCAGAGTAAGATAGCGAATGGAAATTGTGTTCCGGGGATAACGACCCAAAACGGTTGGAGACGGTAGTTAGCACCACCTACCTCTTGATCATTGTTCATCATTGTCCGGATGACCTGTGTGAGTTTTTCACTTGGAGGGCCTGTCGGGCAGCCTCCAGAGTTGGGATGGTACCGTGTTGATGGTACTCCTTAACCAGCGCATTTGATACCCAGCGTTGAAGACGCTGAGTAGGTGATGTCATCCTCAGAGCAGATGATGATCCAATAGGAATAGCAGCAGTGGTATTTGCAGCAGCAGTATTCACAAGTGTGAATTTGAGAGCGGCCATTATGGAAATACAGAAGATCTTGGAAAAGAGTGCCTATTTGATATAACAGACGTAATCAAGATAAATTCATCCACTTCATCTTTTGGATGAGCACACATATCAATGATTGTTTTTGTTAGACCTCTTATTGAGTTTAAAATAGGGGCTTAACAAATAGGTAAAACATCATTTTAACTTGGTTAAGGATTCACGTCAGGTTTACGATTTTTTGTTTCCCTTGGAATTCGGGGATGACCTCCTGGATGGGAGATTCAAACGTTCTAATCGGTTTCTAAAGGGTTTGTTCGTAGAATCGGAAACATCCAATGAGTCCACATCCATTTGGACCTACTTTCCAAAGGTAGGCGCTCATTAGTTTGTGGACTGATAAGGCTTAGGAATTTTCATTGGTCAAGAGGATGGGAGGTCAGACTCATCACACCTTTTTGAGGGGAATTATTTTCTACTCTGGGACACTCTTTATAGATTTAAGTTATGTTCGTGAATCCTTATTACATTACCAAGTATAAAATGATCTTTCCTTCAATTTTGACAATCAATGATTAAATATGTAAAAAATTTAGAGAATCTTTTATATGTATTTGAGGTTCTTCATCAATAGAGAATCATCTGTATTCATTTAGAGATTCTTGGTCAATGGTATCCTTCAAAACATTTATATAAAAGTCTCTTGGTCATTATGATGACCAGTCTGGTTTTAAAGACACTCAGTGGGGAACTTGATGTTTATTGTCATTCAGAAGGACATGGATTATTTCAGAGTTGGGATCAAACCCGAAGATGGGCTACCTACGTATCCTTTGTTTTGGAAAAGGAATCAGAACCCACGTAGTTCGAGTAAGGGAGTATGATGTTTATGATTGATGGCTCAAAGAAGGATGTTATAATTACTTTTACCCTCTAAGCTCACGTGAGTCATGCTTGGTGTGGAAAACAAGAGGTATCGGTAATAAAATAGGCAATTGGTCCATGAAAGATGTAATCATAAGAAATGGTTTGGGGATTATGTATGTATGACTGCCTAGATAAATGAAGATTAGGATTTACTTTAGGGAGAAAATCTAGGAACAGGGTCCATAAAGGTATATGTGCTTCATGTAGATTTGAATACTCTAACTTGGGACTTATTCCTGAAAAAGAAACCCAGATTAGGAGAGGATTGATGATTGGGTTTTACTCCTGAGAAGGAATCCCAAATCGAAGGTAAATTAGGAATGGTTAAAGAGAAATTAAGGGACTTGGGGCTTACTCCTGAAAAGGAAGCCCAAAATTTATGACTGGGGCTTATTCCTAACAAGGAAGCCCAGGTTAGGGGACTTGGGACTTACTCCTGAAAAGGAAGCCCCAAAATTATGACGGGGACTTATTCCTAACAAGGAAGCCCAGGTTAGGGGACTTGGGGCTTACTCCTGAAAAGGAAGCCCCAAAATTATGACTGGGACTTTATTCCTGAAAAGAGGCCCAGGTTAAGGGATTATGACTGGGACATACTCCTGAAAAAGAGGACCAGGTTAAGGGATTAAGGTTTGGGGCTTATTCTTAAGGAGGAGGCCCAGATTTGGGAAATTTAAGAATTTGCGTCTTACTCCTGAGGATGATGCCCAGGTTAAAGGACTTATAACTGGGGATTATTCCTGAAAAGGAGACCCAGGTTAAGGATTCTCTCATCTTAAAGGATGAGGTTCAATTAATTAACTCTCAATATTTAGTGACATAAAGATATGTAAATCACTATGTTTTGAGGGATATTCCATATAATTCCTTTTAGATAAGGAATTCAAATCAAGAAATCACGCCATAAATGGCTTTGAAGAGTGTCTTGAAACCTGAATCTTGAATAGGAAAGGTGTAATGGCTTAAGAGGGGTAAAATGGGAAAGATGGGCACCCAAAAAGGAAGGGGCGCGCAAGTCATGACAGACGCGCAAGTACTACGTGGGCGCACAAGTATTGGCCGCGCAGGTATACCTGCGCGACATGTGTAGGGTACTTGCACGATGTTCAACCAGCATTGAAATACTTGAGCGACCCTTGATTAAGGCCTTTAGAATCCTCTAGAGGTTTTTCCAGAAAAGGGACGCGCAAGTTCTATCGAAGGAGTAAGGCATCACGCAAGTGTGGCCATTTCCCTTAAGGGCTGGCCACTCAGGCGTGCAAGTGTTGATTAGTTTCAACACTTAGGCCTCCCTCGTCCTCTTTAGATCTTCCGTTCTAGGTAAGAAATTACCTTAGAAGTGTTCCGGAAGCTTTGAGAAGAGACTTGGGTGTCGGGAGCTTAAATCCGAGTTTCTGGAAAAAAATCTCTCTCGAAATGGGGGGACCACAGGGTCTATTTATAGGCAGGAGAAGACCCCAGGCGATTACCGGGCGGTTATCAATTAGGTCGCGCAAGTCACTTGTGCGACCAGAGTGCACCGCGCAAGTAGACTTGCACGACATTGATGGAACTTGCACGGTTCATCTGCTTTTGAAGCATTGTTCATGCCTTTGTCGATTTTTGATGTTTTCTTCAAAGGATGAATCCATTTGTGCTAAGTCATTTCCCTTTACATTCCTTTGGACTCTGTGACGAAAAAGGAGTGTCAACAATGGCACCTGCATTCTTCAGGTCGAAGGGCATAACCTGGTAACAGAAGGTACCTTGGGGCACCCTGAAAGTCGTGGACTCTTCATCCTCAAGGTCCATCCAGATCTGATTATATCCAGAGTACCCATCCATGAAATAGAGGTCTTGAAACGTTGTTGTGGTGTCGATCAACAATTATATCACTGGAAGGAGAAAATCATCCTTCGGACAATAGCGATTGAGATTGCGGAAGTTGATACAGACTCTTCTCTGCCCATTCTTCTTCCTGGCTGGTACAATGTTGGACAACCATTTGGGGTACTGGACCTCCTTAACGAAGTTGGCCCTGATAGGCTTTTCAACCTCAGCCTCGACCGTGGCACCGTGAGAAGGGTGCATATTTCTGGGAGGCTTCTTGAATCCGCGATGATTTGCCGGAAGGCCGAGGCGGTGGATGGATACCTGAGGATCTAGTCCTGGAATCTTGTCATAACTCCAAGAAAACACATCACGGTGTTGTTTAAGACAGTTTACATACCGCTGCTTCTCCTCGGAGGTCATGATGGCACTAATCAATGTGGGTCTCAGGTCTGCCTCGCTTCTGAGGTTCACCTATACCAACTCATCAACCATGGTGGAGACACCTTCCTCAAAGTCAGGGGGCATCCTCTATATCCTATTCTCCACTTATGGAGGGATCCTCCATGGGGGAAGTTTCTTTTGAGTTACCAGGCCCCGATGGGAGGCTGGTACCAGCTTGCGTGGTAGTGGTTATTGCATCGGGTCACTCCGGCGCTGCCGAGACCATAGCAACGAAGGCTTTCGACCGATCACATATGGTCTCTGGCCCAAGGGGCCACGCTTGATAATATCAAAGCAGTAGTGGTGCGTCGGCCAGAGCCAGCCTATTCTATACTGGCGAAATAGACAAGTGTGACGTACTGTCGTTGCCATGAGCCGGACATCCCAATACCTGATGGTATTGGGAGGCTCTGGGATCACTAAGGCCTGATTCGTATAAGAATATGAAGTGATCTTTCGACATCATCTAGATTTGAGAGCATGGTTCCCCCTTGTCCTGGAAATGAAAAAACATTGGCCCGTATCAGGGGTCGTGGCCTCCAACTAATGGATCGAGAAGATGTAGAATTCATTCAGGCCCTCCCAAGGGTCGGTCGTAGCGGTGATGGGCTAAACTTCACTTTCCTAGACTTGTTTATCCTTGCTCTTGTAATAGTCAGCATCCAGGTAGCGGGATTCACAAGATACGAAAGGAGATGCATCGCCTTGGAGTACACTCAATTGACTATTAAGGGAGTACTTGAGCCATTGGTGATACGATAAGGGGATCACCGCATGCGAGTGGAGCCATGGCCAGCCCATCAATGCATTATATGCGGTGTCCTGGGAGACAACCATGAACTCGGTGCTGGAAACTAGGCCGTCGAACTGGGTATTCAAATGGATCTTGCTGACCGGGGTCTGCACGGTCCTATCATATCCCTATATTCTTAAATCGGAGGGAGTCAGGTCATCTTCAGATAACCCTAGCTTCCGTAGTGTTTGTGTCGGGATAAGGTTGATCCCGGAGCTGGTGTCAACGATACAACGACGAACCTCCATGCCGTTAAATTGGTCGGTGATGTACAGCGGGCGGATGTGACCCTATATGGGGGATCCTTCATCCTTTCATGAGAATGAAATAATGGCTTGACATTCGGTATTCTCAAGAACTTCAGCCTGGAAAGCCTCTGTAGCTGTTATCTCCGTCTCAAACTGGAGGGGGATCTTTAAAGCCTTGGTGAGTGCTTCATGCATATCTGGTGATAGACGAAGGGCCTCAAGGATGAAAATCCTCATTGGGATGCCGTATAGGTTCTTGAGAATGTCGTACTTTCGTGCTAGGTGTGAACCTTTGCTTGTAGGGATCCCCTCTGTGATGGAAGGTATGGCGGGCCCTAATGGCCGGACTGGCGGCTGACAGGTACTGGGAATATCCCACTGTTCACAATTCGAAGCTCGGAGAGTAGCTGTTAGGTGAGGACCGGATGACTGAGATCAGCCTGTAGCAAGGCGAAGCTGGTCATGGCATGGATGAAGTGGTTCCGCCTAATCCAGTAGCACAAACGGTGGTGGAGGAGGGCCTGTAGACACTGGATGAGGAGGCTGCGCATGTTGGGTTCTGCGTTGGGCCTGCTATCTGGTCTCAGTGCCATCCACAACTTGGTTGGAGGTGCCAACTGACATGCCCTGATAACCCATATGGTCACGGCTCCACTGACGTTGGCGTCGGCTGGGGACGTTGGGGAGGTTCGCCCGGTGCTCCCCCTCATCGAGAGTCATATAGGGGTTTACCAACTAAACGGTGTTAACTGAATCATACCCTTGACTATCACTTGAAGATTCATCCACCACTGGGTGGATCCTGGGAGGGGTGCCCATCTCATGGGGCATAAAGTCTCCAAGAGTGTGGGATGACGACGACATTGGAGGGGCGCATTGTTTTCTCTTGCGTCATTGATGCTTGCTCTTCTAGGAAGAGGCTGGCATAGATGATGATACATAAGTGGTGGCCATAGCTTTTGAAGGCTCCGGCTGATCTAGACGTGCACGGATAATGCCATGGGTGCGAGTGACCATCTTGCGATCCATCCAGTCGTTATACTTCTGGGACCCACTGTCAGAAACCTGCTGCCACTCGCCTTTGTCATTGCTACTGATGTCTGACCTCACAAAGACACTCGCCACTTGTGCCAGGGTCGGGCCCAACCTAACTATGTTGTTGTCAATATGGTCTTAGAGACAATCCTTGAACACATATCATTTCATGATGGTGTTCCCTCAGATCCAGTGATAAGGGCGGTAGTAGGGGTGATCAGTGAGATTCATCTCTTCTGGCTTTCTACACTCAGGCAGTTGTACAATTCCCTGCTCTAAGGCACTACGAAAGTAACCAGGGACTTGAGCCTCGTTGAATGAGTAGGCTTGATTTCTTCTGTCAGGAAAGGGGGCTCTAGGAGACTGACCCTAACGGGGGTCCGAAGGAGCCTTCCAAGGAGGCAGAACTTGATTATCATGCCTAGGTGGTGGGGTCGCATTACGCGGAGGCACCTACCAATTTTGAGGTGGATCCTGCTGGGCTAGAAGCTGCGCCTATGGTGGTGGACCTCTGCGGGGCTACGGATATGGATCCACTGGTAGTAATTATAGCTGCTTGGGGGCCTCTATCTGGATCACCGCGGCGGTCTCAGCTCTGGCAGCCCTCCTTGTTGGGATTACAGGGGGTAGCGGATGTGCCTAGATGGCCTGTTGCAGGGCTTCTTCGATGCACTGGGCCTTATCTGAGCAGTCTCGGAACCCTCCGGGATAGTTTTGAGTGATCATGGAGGGAACCAATTCCGTCTTGACATTCCCCATGCACATCGTCAATAATTTCTCCTGAGTCAGTGGCATATCAAGAGAGTATGTGAGCCCCTTCCACCGGGCGATAAAGTCCATGAATCTCTCATCAGGTCTTTTTTCACATGAAGAGGTCTACAATGTTCGTTTTCCAGGTGGTAGAGCTAAAATGGTAAAGTAACTACCTATGAAAGTCCTCTCAGCTGGTCATGGATCTAACATGGAGTTGGTTGTACCAACCGAATGTCGACACCTCTAGTGTCTGAACAAAACAGCGGATCTTGGAGGCCTCCTACTACACTGGGGTCCCTAGAATGAGCACATACTTTGAGTTGAAGTGGTCCAGGTACTACGGAAGGTCCCCCGTCCCATTAAAGGGGGAGAAGGTGGTGTTTCTGAATCCTAGGGGCGGTGGAATATCATCCACCCACGCTGGGTATGGCTTGCCATCAGGTGGGATGGACAGCTTTCATGTTTCCAATTCCTCTAGGTGGGTGATGAGTGTTGACATTGTATCATCTGGATGGGGGTCCCTGTCTTGATGGTGGTCCGTAACCACGAGCACGTTGTTGGGTTCTACAATGCAGTATACGAGCTCAGCAGCTCATGGAGCGGCCGGTGGATTGACCCTTGGGGCTGCTGAAGGAGCCTGAGCGGGGTTCCTTGGATTGTCACTCTATTCAGGAGGTTTTGGTGAGATATACCATGCCCTCTTTCCATGAGCTACGGCTTTCGCCCTGTCAGCGAATGCGGCATGATCAGGGTTGCCTGGGGGCAGCTCTCTAATGATTAGTTGTTCCTGCCCCTGCTTCCCTGGCCTAGGATCACCGTAGTCGGGTCGTCGCTCTACAATGTGTTCAGCCAGAAGTTCATCGACCAACTTCTTCTGATCAGCAAGCTGCTAGCGCAATGTGGCCTTCTCGGGATCCTCCTCCGTCTTTTTCACTGTAGCTGATGGGTCGGAGTGATTGACAACTCTGACATGCTCATTTCCCTTAATGACATTCCGGCTGAGTACCAATGCCTCGTTGGGTGGAGGGAGACCTAGGAGGTTCATATACTGATGAGTAATCCTCCCCGATGGGTCCAATAGTGGTGGCATGTCCTCAGGGAGGACGTTCCCATCAAAAAGCTCCAGCTCGTTTTCCCCTCCCGACAGATCGGTCATATTGACCGTAACTCTTCTCATGGGCATGTCCTCAATTTCACCGAGTGAGTCGGGCTGCCGGAGAATAGCACTGAAGAGAAGGGAAGCATACTTCCCCCATCCATGGACTTGCACGCGGGGGTATCCTCCTTAATAACTTTGCAGAGTACTTGGAAACTCTGAACGCATTTCTGTTGGAGGGCCCTGTGGTGACCAGGTGACTCGGGGTGCTGGATCATGGGAAGTGTGGCTAGGTTAAACAAATGGAATTTTTCACCTATGTCTTCAAGGTGCACTTGGCTCCTCTGATAAGTCACTTGCTGGTGGTGAATATGGAAGTGAGTCACCCAGAGGGTCTGGAGGAAACATTCAAACTCCTCTGGGGTGAGAGATTCCAGAGCACAAAAATTTGGTCCTACGACTAGCCAAAACTTCTCAGGGAAGTGGCCTGTTGCTAGGATAGTTTAGAAACTCCTTGGCTCATATTCATGGTTTGGAACTTGGTTTCCACACTCGTCAACTGGGGGTAGCCGATGAACTGGCAATGGAATCGAGGCAGACCGCTGGGACGGCGGATGGCCAGTGGAGAATACGGCGAGCAGGCTGATTGGCCGCCGAATCTTGGGATGTCCTCTGAGGATTGTAGTGACCTAGCCACTATATCATGATAGGATAGACTAGTGACCAAGGCTCTTGACACAGCATCGGCGTCTGCCGAGGATGGGCTATGTCGTGGATCTTCTTCCATTGACCCCCAAAATAGCTCTTTGTAGTCTCTAGCCGAGACAGAAGGCGCTTCTACAGATGATGGTGGCTACTGCGTGGTCGGTCCCTGGGGACACACTAGGTTCTTGTCCTCCTAGATATACCTTCTAAGTGAGTCAGGGATCCTATGGACTTCTCATTCTAGAATTATGAGGCTGATTCACCTCGTTCCTACCCCATCCCTTGACTCGGAGGACTGAGGACAAGGCTCCCATGTTGAGTCACACTCCACATCAGAATTTGAGAAGCGGATAGGTCTGATTCCCATCCGGCCCTCCCCAGAATTCCTCTTGTGGCGGTGACCACCTACTCTCCTGCCCCTTGGTGGCTCTTTGGGGAAAAGACCGCTTTCGTCATGAGGAGGTCCTTCGGCCATACTGGTGTTGGGGTGGAGAGAACTCCCGCCAGGGTGGACCGCGGTGCGAGGAGCATCGGGGCAGATGTCGAAAGGGACATGGGGAGGACCTCCGTGCTGGGAATTGGCGAATTGAGGTTGGCCTCAACCTCTCCGACCGCTGGGGTGAGGAGGAACTTCGTCGATTATCACGGGGACATGGGGAGGACCTCTATGTCGGTGAGTGACCGGACATGCAATGTCTCCATACCTACGGTCTGCGGTAGGTGGAGTGACCCTTTACCCAGTGTAGTGAGTGTGGGAGAGACCCCCATACAGAGTGTTGCTATCATGGGGGAGACCCTTGCTTGGGTTGAAAGTGGCATGGGGTAGACCTCCAAGCCGAGGTTGGAAGCAGGGAGGACATGCACCTTCCGTAGTGGCAGTACGGAGTGGGCCTCCGCACTGGATAACATTACATCAGATTGGTCCGTGATGGCCATCACCTATGTCGAAGACCGGGAGAGTCGACCAAACCTTCCCATGGGGCGGTTGGGGCCTTGATCTAGGTTAGGGGTATAACTACCTATGCTCAACATATTCCAGGAGTTGGGGATATGAGTCAGTGGTGGCTCATGCCACAGTAGTCACTGACATTGATGCCCCATGGCGGGTGTCCTCTTTTATTTGTGCCTGATGCTAGCACCGGGTCAGATGAACCAGGGCTGGTGGTGCAGGTGCGTGACTTTCCTGCTCCTCGGTTCGGGGAACAGGGTGGAGGCGCTGACGCAGCCTGGTGGGAGCCCTTGCCAGGATCCCTTGAAGCCGAACTCCGATCAAGCTGACCCGATCCCCTAACTCATCGGCGTAGGGTAGGGAGTCATCAAGGAATTCCAGGGACAAGCTCCCAAAACGATTAAATGTTGGGGAGGAGAGAAGAGGCTCCCTGCATGGCCCTTGGGGGCAGCGTTGACGTCGAGGCGCAGCCACCTCTAGATCTAGGTAGGCCATATCCCTGGTGGGTATGATCCATTCCTCCTTGTACCTGCATACAAGGTCATTGATTACCCTTCGTTGGATAATTTCCGAAGGGTATAGGGGGTGTGGGCACCCAGCAGTCATGGAGGTTGAGGCCACCATGGGAGAGGCAGAACTATGTAGGGTGGTCGCGCCGGTATTTCTTCTACCCTTGCACCAGTGGGAAGGTGGTGATTGCGTTCCGGATGCGACAACTTGGTTCCTGAAAGCAGGGAGATGAACTCATTAATACTGATAGGAAAATAAATCGACAACCATTTCCCTAGCGTCGTTCCGTATTTTGTGGCTGGTAAAAGGGATCCACGCTGACAACATCGCATAACGGAATGCTCAACATCCTGAACGCCCCTACTTCTGGCGAGTTTTACTCAGGCCCGCTTGGTGGGACCTAGTACCGAATGACAGGGTCAGATGATATGTTAAATCACTGATGCCTCGAACGCTACTAGTCTCCATGCTGAGGAGAAGATCTTCAAGTCGGGTTCACCATTTCTATTTCCGATGCATTCTCCAGGGCGCGTGCATCCATCACGGAGAGGACGTGCGGCTGTTTCCCCGCATTCCTACTTTCCAAAGGCGGGCGGAATTCTCTCCTTATTCAGGGATTTCTGCTCATTGATCGAAACGGGGTGATGGGATGTCAGTTCTTCCTTATGTGGATTCCTCATCGGAGCTCGTCACCTAGTCCGGGTCTCCCTCATAGATTTAAGATATTGTTCATGAAACTCTTCATGAAGCCATATCTTCATGGACACCAGTTAATTACACTACTTCTGTCAAGACATTCCAAGGGGTCCGGTCAGGGAAGAAACCTTCGGTTAGGGGAGTAGTCACGTTGGGAATCACTGGCATGTCTTGACACTGGGGGGTTGGCATGTCTATCTTCTGTCCCTTATTACAGGGCTTCTCGAGGGTGCGGAAGCCTGAGGCATTCCACATCGAATGCGGGGAATTTGATTCCATGGGCATGTATCCAAGGTTTTCCTCAGCTTCCCATGTTTAACATGGGGTATAACACGATTTTAACGTCCGGTGGAGATGGATTGGGATGATCAGAACACTGACTAGAGTGGATCGGATGGTGGAACCCCTAGAGGAAACACTGATATTGGGGCCAACATGTGGGTGGCCTCCCAAATGTTGTTTGATGGAATGGGGAGTGGGGTTTCATGATTCCACTGGGATGTGGCAGCCCGGGTGAGGATCAGGATGGGTGATGGAAGGTTCTGTGAATGGAATCTAATTACCATGGGGTGATGATGGTTTTCGGATTGAGCCTTCAAGAGACTTCCTACGTATCCCCATGTCATGGAATCAAAGTCTGTGTAGTTCTATGGGACGATGGGACACCTGAAGAGGAGACCCGTGAAAATGGACGCATGGATGGAACCCAGAGGAAGTGTAACCTCCGAGTTGGGGCATGAACTTCCCGAGACACATGGGCTCGAGGGAGAGATCAGTCTGAGACAAAAGTAATGGGATCGAACCTGATGGAGGCTTCCTACGTATCCTCGTGGCAGAGAATAAAAGTCCACATAGTTCAGGTGGCATTTATGGCTTACTCTCTGAGGCGGCCCATGGTGTCGGTAAACCGATGTGAAGGTGGACCTGGGGTCCTGTTGGATGGTGGGCTTGAATCTCATGGAGGATTCCTACATACCATGCCTTGACATGGGTCAAAGTCCTCATAGTTCGTGATGGTGGATGCAGTTTATCGTCATGTGGGATGGGGGCGAACCTGAAGTGAAGGAACGACTGGCTGGTGGGCTTGAACCTCATGGAGGCTTCCTATGGAACATGCATTGACATGGATCAAAGTACCAATAGTTCGGGATGGTATGAGGCTTACACTCTGAGGCGTCCCAAGGTGTTTGTGAATTGACATGAGGATGGTTGGAATGACCGGGTGGTGGGCTTTAACCTCATGGAGGATTCCTATGTACCATGTCTTGGCATGGATCAAAGTCCCCGTAGTTTGGGATGGTATGGGGCTTACAATCTAAGGTGGCCTAAGGTGTTTGGGTCTTGAACCTTGTGGAGGCTTCCTACGTACCATGCCTTAACATGGATCAAATTCCACCTAGTTCGGGATGGTATGGGGCTTACACTCTGAGGCGGCCCAACGTGTTTGGGGCTTGAACCTCATGGAGGCTTCCTATGTACCATGCCTTGACATGGATCAAAGTCCCCGTAGTTTGGAATGGTATGGGGCTTACACTCTGAGGCGGACCAAGTTTCTGGTCATGGTCGGTGCTTGATCTAAGCTCCAGTGATTCATGCTTGGTGTGAGAAACAAGAGATAGCGCAGGCCTGACGATCACATCGCGAAAGGTGCATCTGTGGGAGATAGAGTGGGGATTATGCATGGTTAGTAGCCCAGGAAGTCAAGGCTTACTCCAGGATGGAGGCCTGTGGACGAAAAATCACGGAGGGAGAGGGACTTGGTACCGAAGAAAGGAGAAACACCATTCTCCACCACGCCCTTTGCTGGCCCTGGGGATTGAAGATGAAAGGAGGAGCAGGGACACTGTCTCTGGAAGAAAATCTAGGGGCTTACACGAAGGTGGATTCCCTTTCCCCACAGATAAACTCTACTCCAATAAAGAGGATATCATCCCATGTGAGGGGTGATCACATCCCTATGGAGACGAGTGGGCGTGGAGAATGTCCAAGGTGGGGGACCCTATGTGCGAGGCATGGGGCTAGGTCATAGTTTAACCTCATGTGCTGAGGACGATGGTGCTTGGCAGTTTAACTTCCTGCAGCTCAGACGAGGTGGGCGCACTCCGCACCCCTAGGACTTACATAACTGGTACCCTCTGCTCCTTTGTGGAAGGTAAGGCAGTAGCAACACCATGGTGAGGGGGTGTCATGGAATTCAATGTTATCCTAATTATGGATTGGATTTCCATAAACATATACACAAAGAATATGGGAAGAAAGAAATCAAAATTTGTATCATGAATGACCCTCAAATTATATACAAGTGTAAGGAGGAGGATGGATCTACTTTAAAATCATCATCACATGCCTGAATATTTTACCTTATGATCAAGTATATTGAGATAAAATGATTATGACTAAATAAAATAGCATCTTTGATGCCATTACCATTATAATTGATTATGTTGATGTGTTCCCAAAAGAATTTATAGTCTTCATCCTATCCAAGAGGTTGATTTATCATTTAAACATATACCCAGATCATTTAAAATATCCAAGACTCCATATAGAATAGCCACTATTGAATATTAAGAGTTAAAGAAGATACTATAGAACAATCTAAATAAAGGGATTATATACCTATGTTCTTAACCATGGGGCATGCCACTCTTTTTCATCATGAAAACGTATGAGTCAATGTGCCTTTTCATTGATTATCAGGATCTTAAAAAGATCATGATATATAGCAAGTATGCTCTACCAAAAATTGATGACTTGTTTGATCAGCTATGTGGAGCCCAGTACTTATCTAAGGTAGATCTTTGGTTGAGGTATTATCATGAAAAGGTAAAGAATGAGGATATCCCCCAGACTTCTTTTCATATAGATTACATGAAATACAAGTTCATAGTGATTACATTTGGATGAACTAATTCTACAACTATCTCTATATACTTAATTAATAGAGACTTTAGGTATTACCTTGAAAATTTTGTGTCATTTTTTATGGATGATATTATTATCTACTCCAAAATAAAGGAGTAACATGAGGATTATTTGAATTCTATACGTAAGACCTTGAAAAGGGATAATTTATATGAAAATTTTAGTAAATTCATGTTTTGGATGAAACAAATATCATTTATGGGGTATGATATCACTAACAATGGGATATATATGGATCCTTGAAAGACCAAGTCAATTGAAGGATGTCCTAGACCAACATATATGATGAAGATCCATAGCTTTTATTAGCATTGTATTATCATCAATTTGTAAGAAAATTCTCACCATTTTCAAGAATACTAACAAATTTAACTTGGAAGGGAGGGTAGTTTTCTTAATAGATAAATATGAGGAGAGATTTAAATATTTATAGAAGAGGATACTCACTTAAACTATGCTCACATTACCCACTAGTGAATAAATATTTTTGATTTAAATTGATATGTTAAAAAAATATTAGGTTTTTCTATTTTGAAAAATGAAAATGTGAAAGTATACACCTCTCGCCAATCAAATATAAGTGGGAAGAACCACTAAACTCATAATCATGAATTGGTTGCAGTGATATTTTTATTAAAGATTTTTTAACATTAATTTTATGGGGAGAAGTGTGACATATATACAGATCATAAAATACTCAACTAAATATTCACATAAAATGAGCTTAGTATGCATCGACTAGAGTGGTTGGTTCTGATCAAGGATTATAACCATTCAATCCCATACCATCTTGGAAATGAGAATAAAGTGGCAGATGATATAAGAAAAAATAATCCCACAACTCTATGATTTATAAGGAATGAAAGGGATCCAATATTCACGGACATGAAAAATATGTTCATGGGAATCATAAAAAGGATGTCACCCTGCCTTACTCAAATAACATATCAAATCTCTATTCTTGAGAAAATCCAGAATAACTAAAAATATAATGAGGTGATATAGAGAGGTAGAAAATATTCTGGAGTTCAACTTTGATAAAGATAGAGTTATAAGGGGTGGAACCCAGATATTTGTCCTATCAAAACCAGAATTGAAGGGGGAAATTATAGATGACAGGGATATCTTATACTTCTCTATTCATCCTAGAATGACTAATATGTATATAGATATGAAAGAAAACTTGTAGTAGGATAACATGAAAATGGAGTTTGAATTTTTTTTTATATCGATGCTTGATATTCCAATAAGTCAAGGATGAATGATTGGAGACTAAGGGTATGAAGAAAACATTTCCCATACCAGTACGTAAATTGGGGAAAATAACTATGAATTTCATCATAGGACTCCCTAGGACATCTAAAGGTAATAAATTCATTTGGGGAATATTCAATCACCTTAAAAAGTCAAGGCAATTCATTGTTATCAATGAATATTTATATCTTGGCCAACTTTCTAGGATATATATAAAAGAAGTGTTAATAATACATGGAGTTCCACTCTCTATTTCATATCATAGAGATCTATGGTTTACCTTATGGTTTTGGAGAAATCTTCAACAAGCATTGGATATAGAGACGAGTTTCAATATTTCTATCATGATCAAACTAATGGTTATTTTAAGAGAACCATTAAAACTCTAAAGAATATACTGATACCATGTTCAATGGATTTCCAAGGATTTTGGGATCAACACATTCTTCTATTGGAGTTACAAAATAATAATAGTTTCCATTCTATCATTCAAATGAAACCTTATAAGAATTTTTATAGGAAGAGATGGTGAACTCCAACATGCTGGGGTGAAGTTTGAGAGTGGATGTTGATGAGACCCGATATTATCTAAGTGATGAATAATAATGATGAAACCATTCAACATCATATGGAAGTCATGAAAAGTTTATAGAAAAGATATTTATAGACTTGTCAGTGAGACTTGGAGTTCTATTTTTAGAGATAAGGTTTTATATAGTATATCACCATGGAAGAAAGTGATGAGGTTTGGGAAGAAGGGAATGATTAATCCTAGATACATCAGTCCCTTTGAGATCCTTGATCGCATTGGAGTTATGGCCTATTGAATAGCACTCCCACATAACCTATCTTATGTATATGACATGTTCTATGTATCCCTCCTAAGGAAGTACATACCAGACCCCTAAAATGTATTGAACCAAGAGGTGGTACCTTTTTGGAATGAGATTTAATATGAGGAGTAACTAGTAAAGATATAATATTGTAGAGACAATGTTATACAAAACAAGACAACTAACATGTTCAAAGTATTGTGGCTGAACCACACATTTGAAGAAGAAACATAAAAAATATAAGTGGAAATGAAACTGAAGTGAATTCATCTATATTATTGTAAAAAAATGAAATTTCAGGGGTGAACTTTTCTTAGGGGAAGGATTTAATAACCCAAATATTTACAAATTAAATTCCCTTTTTAATGATTAAATTACTTAGGATGTAATGTAGTTATAAAAAACACAGGCATTACATTTTTTATTTTAGAACATTTTAAAATAAATAAATAATTTTTTTGTAGGGATTAAAAGACCATTACAAATCAAAAAAATTGATAATATAGTTGTTATACAATTACTATTAAGGTAAATATATATTAAGGGTCATGATAATATCTAATTGACATATAAAGAATATGTAATGGCCTTGACTAGTAGGATTGTACCCTATGGGGCCCATTTATCAGAGCATCAAAGGTAGTGGATATCTATGGGATTTTCACTCAACTAATCACTATTAGAGATTGAAAAACTGAAACATGAGAAGAATCTTTTATGGGAGATTTTTAAGCTCATAGAGATCACCACCCAAACCATGCTTTCCAAACCACCCCAAAAAAGTACTACCATCATACACCTTACCTTTAGGGAACACAGTGTTGTAATAAGGGTTAATGTATCTAGATCATAGTATTGTGAATTTTTATATTTTATTTTTAATAAGATAAATATTATATTTATCCCTTTTCATTATTACTTTTTATATATACATGATTATAAAATAAAATTTATAAAAACCATATTTTTATACGAAGAAATTCATATTGTATTTTTGGGGAATATTTAATTCCTATTAAAACACTCTTTATGATAAATTCAATAATTTTGAATTAAATTTTAATTTCATGAAATAGTTTTATCAAATAATAATTATTTTAATATAAATGATAGTATAAGTTAATGAAGTCCCATGTATTTTTTATATGGGTTAGGAAGTTGTTAGTCTATTAAAAACTTGTATTTCATGTAAAAAAGTATATTTATTTAAAAGTGTAAATTATAATATTTAGAAAATTATTTTTTAAAAATAAGTTATATTTTTTAAATTAGTAAATCAAAATTATCCTATGAAAAATTTATCATTTGTTTTGGAAAATTGATTTTTTGGGGAAAAATTAAGTACATCCTAAATATATGGTATGTATTATGACATCATAATAGCCCAAAAGTGATATAATAAATACTATCAAAGGAATTCACATAAAAAAATATATTTAAACTTTAAAATAATTTTTTTATGTTATTTTATTAATTTTACAAACCAATAATGAATCCTTATAAACCTAGGTTGTATTTTAACGTTTTAAAAACATTTCATTATAAACAAGAATCACCTCCACATCATGAATGGTATTATTTTAATGAGATGGGTTATTAGCATAATAAAATATTTAAAACCAATACTCTTTAGTAGAAACCTTGGGAATAAAAAATGGGAATGTTTTTTGTTTTTATTATTTTATTACATATAGTCAAAAACTGATGTTTAAGAACTTAATAATGAATTCATCACTCTTTTGCGCTAAATACACAAAAAAACTCCCATTTATCTTTACTAAAAACCAAATTATAATTAATTACCTCTACATATACCTCTCTAAATACATACCATTATTTTTATAGCTTCTTAATAAGATCCTCCCATGATTTTAGAATCACCCACTCAAGTTAATAGATTCTCTTGCACTTTTTTTATTATAGAAATTTATTTGTTTGAAGCCTTTGAATTTCAAATTTTTAATCTTTAATGTGTTTACACACATCTCATTATTGTCCTTCTTATTAAAAAGTAATAAGATACCATATATCACTCTAATTAATCCCTTATATTAGTCTTTATATACACCCATTATGCTGCCACAATTATCCCATGATTTTCCATGCCAACATTTTGTGTTGTGAATACACATCCTAATTTCCACTCAGTGGTTTTCAAATATATATAATTATCATTCATTTATTTGGAACATCTATGTATTTAAACCAATATCATTAACCATGGTATTAACTGTGATAAAGATGTTCTTATTTTTTATGATCAATATGGCACACAAATGAATGTGCATGATATGAATGTGATAGATGGGACTAAAATTATATATCCCATAAATTCATTGGGTAATTTTTTCATATCATGAGATAAAATTTATGTTGAATGAGTAGTTATCCAAAACACATTATGTTATTATGTCATAGTAGTTAGCCTTATCTTTTTCTTATGATGTCATGTTTTATATTGTTTTCACATTCCTATGATGCCTTGATGTTATCATCTTACATCATTATTCAATGTTCAATTTTATCATTATCACCCTCCTATATCACTAGATTATTCCTCTTAACACCAATATACCACTTTACATTATGATATTACTTGATTATTCCCTTAATAGGATTTATATCTCACCCCTTTATTATGTACATCCGTAGGTTATCCCATATAGTTTTAGAAGATCAATGAAATTTTTATGGAATGGTATAGAGTTTTAAATAATGGCATTATATCCCTATTTCAAGTTTTTGTGATATTTATCTAATTACCCAAATACACTAGGCCTCTCAATATTTTGGGATTGTGTTATGTTTATCTTAATGCAATAGATAAAGAAATAAATTGTATAATAGATACGGTGAGTCATAATGTAAATCGTAGATTAATTATTTTCACTGAAAAAGGAAAAGTTATCTAGGACCCAATAGGTGCTTCTACTACATCAAGAATCTTCAAGATCTATCTAAGCTTTCATGTTCAAATTTATTATTATTTATAAACCATTGATCAATTTATATAGTTTTGTTAGTTTTTCAATACAGATTTCATTCTTTAATCTAAAATTTGAGATATCTTATTCCTTCCCTATCGTATAACCCTGAATAAATGAATAAAACATGAAGATTAAATTTGAAGGTGGCGTATTTTTTGCATGGCTACATGCTACGTAACAACACACAATACGGTAGTCATGTGATCAAAAGGTGCAGTGTGTAATTTTTACATCATTTTTGAAATTAATTAATACATATGTGGTGTTTAATTAATACTCATTCTAGAGTGAATCTATTTTTGCATTTTAATACTTTAGAATACATTAAAGATTATTTTTTGACCTAGGTGATGAGTAAATGTGAGATTCTGAGGCACAGTGTGCCTGGTATTAATATTATAAAAATATTAAATATATTAATATCACATGTGTGTAGTTTTCCTAAAAAAATTTAAAAACTCTCGAATAGTGACTCATGTTACAAATTTAAGACCATAGCTGAATCTGGAACATAGGGTTTACCATAGGTCTGACCTAAGGTTTTTTGGCACTGGACGTCCGATAGAGGCAGCCTTCGGCATGTGCGTTGAATTAAAATAATTATATTATTTTATTATTTTATTAAATGAACAAACCTTGAGATACCTATATAAGTAACCACTTATAACTATTATATAGGGTTAACTACATAACCCTAAGTGTATTTGAGAGGTGCTCTGAGTGTCCATCATTGTCAGATTGCATCATATGATGATAGGTGATCAGATCGAGGTTGATCAAGAGGCAGTGAAAACAGTGAGTCTTCCCCATCACTGGTGAACACACTATTCACCAATGATTGATCTAATTCGAGGTAGGGTTTTCCAATTGTATTTTATGCCAACTTGATTAAATTGTAAAAGCATGGATTTTAGCTTCTTTATTATTGGTTAGTGATCTCACGATATTCATATAGGCCCACTCTAATAAATTGAATTGTTAAATAAAAGTTATCTATTCTACCTTGCCAACCCCCACAGATTTCATGTTTATATAATATTTTTTTTGTGAATTCATGGAAAAAAAATGATCTCACCATAATTGTTGTGGTTTCCCCCACCCATTCTTTGTATTCTTCATCACTGGACCATGGGGTCATGACTCGACATCATCAGGGTCGGTTTGAGCACGATCGAACCTCCATATTCATGGTGGGTCTGTGAAAAATGAATATATTGGTGTTTTATGGATGTATCTTGATGATTTTTAGATTTTTCTTCATGTATTTTGGATATTTAGTGATTAAAATAATTAGTTCAACTACAGTACATGCAACATGCTTCATAAAGATAGTCAAATTCCGATTTCCATCCAATGAAGGGATGGAATTAATGGACAGATATGACCCTATCAGTTTTGATTGGTCGATCGATGATGAAAATGGTGGAGAAGGATTCTTTAGATATCTGAATAATTTTATTCAAGTTAATGATCACATTCCATGTGATAAGGACTACACACCATGTGACCCTACCCAGGTAGTTGGGCCGTGTGACAGCTGAACATGCCCAGGAACCCATGGGAGATGATACACGGTGTCCTCTAGGAGTATAGGGGTATGAGCAGACACCCGAACATGGATAGGTATATGGATAGGTACACGAGAACGACCCTGAAGTACACATGCATGACCAAGAGCACATAAGAAAGCCATAAGTGGCTGAGACACAGTATTTACTACCTATACATGTTCTGTAGTATGACATACCTTCCCAATACTTGTCCAAAAGAGAACAAATCCATGCAAATAAGTGTGGTCACATGCCATTTGGACCCCTATACACATCGTTTACTCCCTCTAGAAACTTCTTACTCACATATATAAATCTCCAGAACTCATATTTTGGCTCATGAGTAGCATATCCCGTGTATTTGTTACATGTAAAATTTGATGGTCACCTTCATTGGGGAATACGAGATATGATGTGAGTTTTTCTGTGTATGATGCTTCTCCATGTGACACTTGATGATGGAAGTGATTAGGGAAACATCATCAAAGTGATGCTTGATACTCCCCTATCACAACAGAGTATAGGTCCCTATACTCTTTATATAGATAGAGATGGTACTCCCCTACACTAGGTGTGTTTCCTCTATCTTCAGAGTGGAAGTCCTCTATCATTGATCTCCGATAGTGAGTGGGTCCTCCATGGGAATTTTTTCTCCCTATGCTGTTGAGAATAGTAGCAAGGAGCGGGCCCCTCAACACTAATTATAGAGAGGTTTTGTGTGATAATAGGTGTTTGAGATGGAATTTTTGAGTTGCAGGAAGAATAATTGGCTTTGGATGGGATGTGAGATAGAGATCCCCATTATCTTTCATCCATATTTTATTATGAGTATATATACATATATCTTGGGTTTTTTCCCTCTTACTTTAGCTTGAGCTGACCTTTTTTTTCTCTATCACCCCTTTATTATTTTCTAGGAATCCTACTAGGTATGTATATATTCACCCATACATGGGGTTTTCCCACACGTGTCATGTCTAATGTAGATTAAAGATAGATCAATAGTTACTTTAGTGGATCATAGGGAAACATGAGTTCATTGACTAAGTATAGTGGTTGGGACTTGAATATTAGGAACTGAGCACTCTCAGTTTTCATTTATTCTAGTTGTTTTAGGTTGGGACATAATTTCTAGTTGGGTGCGTATTTTTTCCATTTTAATTTGGATTATACTATCGTACTCTATTGTTTTCTTTAGAGGCCATTTCATACATTCATACAATCTAGATTTTACTATATTTTATATTCCAAAACACCTTTTCATGGAGATGGTTGCATTCATGAGTACAAGTACATTAGGAAAAGGCATCCTATTTCATTTATGTCTTCTTGGTGATTTTATTTATCCCATAGCCTATTGGAGGTAGGTTAGGGTTTGTCATGGCTTGAATTATCGTTGACTAGGTGGGCCATAGTGAGTTGGATCACGATAGGGTGGTATCATAGTAGTTCATTCCATGGAATTATTTTCAGATTTATCCCCATGTGAGGATTGGTTAGGAATTAAAGAAATGATGTTATCGTTTCTTGAGTGTACCTTTTAGGCCCGGAAAACCAATGTTGCAATAGTAGATGAAGTATCCATTCACCATGACTCTTACTACCTACTAGTCAACTCAACATAATGATACATTTTTGTAGGCAAAATGGTCTATGATTATATTGTATCAAGTACTTTGATCACCCTTCTTGATTCATCTTCCCATGTATATGTGTTCATCTAAATGTGGTACATCTTTACAACTTTCAGGATGGCTCAGTCCTCACAGTAAACTAGGTTACCAAATTATGATTGTGACAATGATCCAATGAGTGATGATGCCTCAGTTCAGGGGACATATCATGAGGTGTTTCCTCTATGTGAGCTGGGAGAAGCACCCCCTCCTGTCGAGTAGCATGTATTACCATGACCTCAAGAAGATGATTCATATAGGCTTAACACACACCATGAGTTCTAGTTTTTGAGGCCACTGAGGTTCTGCATAGATCCAGACCTGTAGGTGATGGTGGATTTTATTGATTTAGTAGTTTGAGATTTAAGGCTGGTTTGGACCCTAATAGATCATATGGTTGTGCTAGAAGTAAATCTTTCCCATAAACTAGTAGGGCCCTGTTGGAGTTTGGTCACACAAACCCATGATGACACGATTTTCTAATGGTCTGACTTCCAGAAGCTATTCTATGTGGAGTACTACCCCTCATACTTATTCGTAGATAAAATATAAGATATTATTGAGTTGGATAAGGGTTGTATGTTAGTCTCTGATTATGGAGTGAGGTAAATCAACCTTACATAGTAATCCTTTGATATGGTATGGGATGTCTTCATCCAGGAGAGGAAGTTTGAGTTTCTATGAAACTAATTCCATAATAGACTTTTTTTTGTGTCTACCAAATTATGATGGAGTTCTAGAGTGGGGTATGTTGATAGATATCTTATTAGTAGAGGTATTATGGGTGGTTTTATCTAGTGTTGTACATCATGTTCTTGATCCTTCAACAACATCTAGAAAGTTTCAGATGTCGGGGCATTGGTAGGGGAGGCATACTCATGCCTAAAATTAGATGTAGGATATGTAGCTTAGGGATCACATAGAGGATACATTCATATAGGATAGGAGTGATTCTATGCTTTTGATATGCAAGTTCACATGAATAATGATTTCATGACATATCATGTTGAGTAGGATAAGTGGATAGTGAATGGATCCCCACACCAGAGGCATCACCCTGATTCGAGATCTCTAAGGCATGGTTGGAGAGGTCTCTAGGGAGGCATTGTAGATAGAGAACATAGTGGAGCTCTAGAGGTAAGATATACTGGTTGAGGGTGATGCTATGAGTTTCTTCCAGTACCACCACCAGGTGGCCCATGCTAGGCTTAGGGATCCGGTGGTCCGGGCTGCAGGTAGCTGCATGCTATGAAGGGTGATGACCAACCTTCACATGAGATGATTCGAGGTATGATTTTTGTCTTTTCTAATCTTACCCCAATACTAGTATACATATATGTGAGAAATTCAATTTTCACCTTATCTATTGTGTGAGAGTTGGATCATCTAGTTGATAAATTATCAAAATAACTATTTCTATAGGATCCTATGTGTAGTGATTCTTTGATATCACATATCTTCCAGTAGTTTAATATATCTCTTATTGGAGGGAGTTTCATGTGGTACCTCTTGGTCAATACCATGAGTCATTTTGATGTCATCTTGTGTTTATATTGGTTGTCTATGATCTAAGACCATATTGAATATCATCACAGATGATTCAAATACCTTTAGACATATGATATGAGATTCTCCTTTATGGGGAAGAGAGATATCATAGAGGATTGAGTGGTTTATGTGGGTGGAAGCATAAAATCCATCACCCATCAGTTGGTGAGTTTTGAACTTATCATAGCGGTTACTTCAAGAATATGGATACATTCAGTAGTGGATAATTTTATGGATGTATTCCTTGAGGATGTTCCAAGACTACCTTCATGGTTAGAGATTGAATTTTGCTTTTACTTGCATATTGGGACCACACTGATATCTTTAGCAGTACATCAGAAGGACTCTATCAAGATCTGGTAACTGAGGGTGAAGTTGGAGGATGTTTGAGAGAAGGGATTTATTATACCATGTGTGTACCCCTGTAAATCTTTAATTTTGTTCATGAAAAAATCAGATGGGGGCTTAAGGTATTGTGTTTATTATTATTGACTGATTCAGGCAATGATAAAGTAAAAGTACCCAGTTTTGAGGATTTATGAAATCTTTGACTAGTTGATAAGTGCAAGTTAGTTCTCAAAGATCGATCATAGGTATGCCTATCATCATTTGAGAGTTGACAATGAAGAAATCTTGAATACAACATTCCTATGTCACTATGGAAACTATGAGTTCTTGGTGATACCTTTCAATGTGATGAATTCCCCTGATGTGTTTATTTCTTTGATAAAATAGATATTCAAGACATAATTGGGATTATTTTCATTTTACTTCATTGATGACATAATTTTTACTCTATTTCATAAGAGGATAACAAAAATCACTTGATCATGGTTCTATACTTAGGGAGAACCATCTTTATGGTAATCATTTGAAGTTCCAGTTTTTGATCTTTGAGTTTCTCTTCTCAGGGCATTCCATTTATGAGAACAATGTATCCCTAGACCAGAAAAATATTGATGTAGTTATTTCTTTCGAGCCAACCAATAGAGTTTCTATAGTGTGTAGTTTTCAGGTATGTGTGTGGTACTACTAGAGTTTTGTGGAACAATTTTCTACGATTTCATCCCCTTTAACTACCATGACATGGAAAGGGAATCCATTTACATAGACCAAGTTGTGTTAGAGAGAATTTTAGGAGTTAAGAAGGAGTTTGACCTGTGTTCATGTGTTGAGACTACCAGAATAGGAAATTGAGTATATAGTATTTTACGATTCCTCTAGATCTGCACTTGATTTCATGTTGATACAGTGGAATAATGTTATCACGTATGGGTCATGGCAGTTTATACCCCATTAGAAGAACTACACTACTCATCACCTAGAGTTGAAAGTGGTATTCTTCACTTTGATGGTGTGTAGGCACTATCTTCTAGGATAGAATATCATTATATACTCTTAACACAAATTTATCTATTTCATCTTCACTCAGAGAGATTATAAACTAAGATAGAGGTGTTGGTTTTGAGTTTATGTAAAAATATGACTTTATGATAGATTAAAGTCTTGGGAAGGGAGATGTAGTGGAAAATTCCATTAGTATAAAGTCTCATTTTTTCTTGGTGGAGGATGCGTTTGATAAGTTGGCTTCTTTACAGCTGGCCTTGGTGGATGGGAGGGGTGCAGGTTTTCTCCAGTTGATGGTGTTGACTTCATTTCTTCTTCCATCATGTGAGGGATTCTCTATTGGGATACATTGACAATGAGGTTATTTTTGAAAATATATACTTAGAGGATACACTAGATGAATTCCTAGAAGTAGGGGAGAAAGTTATCCTTTTTAGGGAAAGACGATGGTCCTGGTCATGATGTGGGAGGAGGTGAATAGGGAGTTTCCTCCTCAAATATTTTTTTTCATTTTCTAAATAAACCAATTTGTGGTTGATTGGGACCCTCACAAATTGGATACCAAAATTCAAACACTACAAGCATTAGAATCAACTAAGATTCAAGATCCACCCCAAATCTTCAAAATCCAAATGTCACATTTTAAATTAAAAACAACTGATTGAATCATAAAAAAACATATTAGCTACGATCTACCTTGATCCACATTCCCTGATTCACAATCAAACCTTTATCATCATCACATCATCTGAAATTAGAACCAATAAAACAAAATTCATCACTGTATCGAAGGGGAATGACCCACCAGAGCTTCAAACCACTATCACTAGAGACACCTTCATCGTCACAAATGACATATCTTGATTTCACCTTCAAATTGATCCAAATTACAAAACAAGAATCTCCTTGTAGCATCTTGGAACAACACCAGCTTCAACAAGGATGAAAAATAGGCTACCTTCCACGCCAAAAACCTCAAATTTCAAACCAACACATAAGGTTTTATTTAGAGTGTTGAAGATGTAAAAGTATATTTAACAACAATTTTGGTGGAGGATTGTTGAGTTATTCCCTCGGTGTTTCAAATGTCAATATAGAAAAGATGAGCACCATATTCTGGTAGGTCTGATATAGACTCTTGAGATCATAGTGTTGAAATTGGATGACATATCCATAGACTTTTTTATTGGGCTTCTATGGAAAATATAAGGTCACTATTTCATCTGGGTCATAGTTTACTTACTTACCAAGTCGTTTCACTTACTTTCTATTAGGGAGTAGTATTCAGTGGAGAGTTTAGGGTAGTTTTATGTGCGAGATATCGTTCGAATCCAAAGGGTACTCTAGATTATTTTATTTGATTGTATTGTGTGGTTAATATCAAAATTGTGGAGAGGATTTTAAGATGATTTTGGGATCCAGTAGAGTATGAATAAAATGATCTACCTCTAGATGAATTGGAAGACCAATTAGACTCTTTAGGTGTTAGAGGATATGCTATGGGATTGTTCGTTATACTTCAACTAAACTTGGGAGGTTCACTTTCCATTGGTATATTTTTTGTATTATAATAGATATCACTCTACTATTAGCATAAGACATTAAATTACCTATACAAGAGATCCTACAGGCTATATTAATGTGGGTATGAGATTTGCGAGGCTTCTCTAGTTGGTCCAGACATGGTGTAGGTGATAATGGAGAAGGTTCAGGTGATCCATGGCCATATGAGGATATCCCAAAGCCAGCATAAATCTTATACTGATTGATGTTGTAGGACACTAGAGTTCTATTAGGGAGATCATCTTTTTCTAAGATACTTCCAAAAATTAGGATTGCATAGATTTATACAGGGATAAAAGATATCATTGGGGTTCCATAGGCCATTTGATATCATATAGAGGGTCGGTGAGGTTGTTTACCACTTAGCCCTACCCCCACATTTGGGTATGTGGCATGTAATCTTACATTTGTCTCGTCTGAGGAGATACATGCATGATCTTACACTCATTATTGACTAGGGTGTGCTGGACATCAAGAAGCCACCTTCATATAGTACCTGATGGTAATCAATGATCCGAAGTAGAGGATCCTGTGAGGACATGCCACTTCCACTCTAGATGTTACTATCTTTTATATTCCTCTAAACTATTTAGCTGGGACTTAATTTCTATTTGAGTGTGTATTTTCTCTTTTTTTTATTATACTATCGTACTCTATTTTTTCCTTAGAGGTCATTACATGTATGTTTACACTCTAGATTTTATTATCTTTTATATTCCTTTGCATTTTTTCATAGAGATGGTTTGATGCACGAGTATAGGGACATTAGGTGAAGGCCTCCCATTTCATTTGTGTTTTCTAGAGGATTGTCTCTAGCCCCTATCCTATTGGAGGTAGGCATGGGTTTTTCATGGATTTTATTACCATCAACTAGGTGGGCTCCAGTGGGTTGGTTTTTGATAGATTGGTATCAGTTTAGTTCATTCCTTACAATGATTTTTGGAGTGGTTTCCATATGTGTATTGGAATGGACTTAGGTAATTAATGTCATAGTGACTCGAGTGTAGATTTTAGGTTTGGGAATATAGTGTTGGCACAACGACTACTGTATCTATTCATCAAGACTCTGACTACCTACTTATCAACTAAGAATTCTGAGACATTTCTGGTTGGGAACAATAGTTCATGAATAATATTGGGTCAAGTACTTTTATTATCTTTCTTGAGTCAGATCCCTATGTATATGTGCTCATATGAATGTGGCATATTTTTATTACTTTCAATATGACACTGTGATGATAGTAAGATATGTTACCAAATCAAGATCATGAAAATGATCTACTATGTTATGATCACTCAATTTATGGGACATCTCATGAGGTGTTTCCTCCATGTGATCTCAGATCATGCACCCTCGTTTGTCAAGTAGTAGTTAATAATAGCAATTTAGACAGATGATGCATGCTGGATTAGCGCACTTCTTGTGTTCCAGTGTTAAAGGCCACTAAGTTTCCAGGGACATCCAGACCCGTAGGTGGAGATGGATTGTCTCGAGTTATTAGTTCGATACTTCGAGCTAGTTTGGACCGTGAATGATTAGATGGTTGTGCTGGTAGTAAATAGTTTCCATGGACTTGTAGGGCGTTGGTAGTGTTTGGTCCCACAAATAATGATGACACGATTCTCTAATGGTCCGACTTCCAATAGCTATTTCATGATGAGTATTACCCCTCATGATTATTCTTAGTTAGAATCTAGGATCTTCTTAAGATGAAGAATGGTAGTATATTAGTTGTTGATTATGCCATGAGGTTCATAGACATTACACTGTACTCCTTTAATATGGTATGGGATGACTTCCTCCTAATGAGGAAGTTATATCAATGTCTCTATAGAGACATTCATTCCAACATAGTCTTTTTGTGTCTACCAACTTACACTGGAGTGCTAGAGTGGGATATGGTGGTAGATATATTCTTAGTAGAGGGATTATGGGCAGTTTGAGCTAGTGGTGGACATCATGTTCCTAATTCATCGACAACATCGATCATGTGTCAGATATTGATGTCTTGGTAGAGGATGTATAAAAATTCTTGGACTCATATGCATGGATCTTAAGCTCAGGGATCACACAAAGGATCCATTCTTCCAGGGTAGGGGTGATTCTATGATTGTGACTGGGGAGGTCAAATGAATCATGATTTTTAGATCTATCGTGCTAATAAGTATAAGAAGAGAGTGGATGGACACCCACACTAGAGGCATCACCGTGATTAGATATATTTAAGGCATGGTCGGAGTGGTCCCTATGTAGGAAGTGAAAACATAGGAGTATGTGGAGCTCTAGAGGGAAGAGATACTGTTGGATGGAGATGCTATGAGTTTCTTGCTCCATCACCACCATGTGGCCTATTATAGGCTCTGTAACAGGTGGTTGGGGCTACAGTTAGCTATATTTTATTGACGGTTATGACCAGACTATAGATGAGATGATTTGAGGTATGATTTTTGTCTTTTACAATCTTACCCCAATACTAGTATACATTGGTGTGATTAATTCTATTTTCAAATTATCCTTTGTTAGAGATTTGGAGATTATAATTGATAAATTATACTAACAACTATGGCTATAAGTTTCTACAGGGATCGATTCATCGATATCACATATCTTCCAGTTGTTTAATCTGTCACTTAGTGGAGAGAGTTTCATGCAGGACCTCTTGGTCATCTTTGTGATACCTTATGATTTCATCCTGGGTGTGGATTGGTTGTCTATGATCTAGGCCCATATTAAAAATCATCACAGATGAGTAAAATACCTCTAGACAGATGGGATGAGATTCTCTTTTATGGGAAAGAGATATATCATGGAGGAGTGAGTGGGTCATGTGGGTGGGAGGCTACAACCCATCACCCGTCAGTCGGTGAGTTTAGACCTTAGCATGCTGGGTGCTTTAGGAATCTGGGTACCTTTAGTAGCTGAGGATTTTATGGATGTATCCCCCAAGGATGGTCCAAGACTACCTACATGGTCATAGATAGATTTATGCAATGAATTTTTCCCCGAGACCACACCAATATCTTCAGAAACACATAAGATGCCCTATATCAACTTCCAAGAACTAAGGGTGAAGTTTGAGGTCCTTTGAGAGAATGGATTTATTATAACCAATGAGTTCGCTCTATGAATCTTCAATTTTGATAATGAAAAATGAAAATTGGATCTTGATGAAGTGTGTTGATTATTATCACCCAAACCCAGTAATGATAGAGTAAATGTTCAAATTTATGAGTATTGATGACCTCTTTGACTAGTTTATAGGTTCATGTTAGTTATCAAAGATCAATCATAGGTCTGAATACCACCATTTTAGTGTTTATGATGTTGATATTCTACGTACAATATTGAGGTGACACTGTGGAAACTATGAGTTCATGGTGATACCTTTCAGTGTGATGAATGAACAAGTTGTGTTTATAGCTTTGATAAACTATATCATAAATACATAAATGGGATGATTTTTGGTTGGACTCATTGATGACATAATTTTTTACTCTATGTCATAAGAGGATCACACATAGCACTTGATCATATATCTAGACTTACATAGAGAGAACCAACATTATGTTAATCTTTTGTTGTGATAGTTTTGGATCATCGAGTTTATCTTTCATGGGAATTTCATTTATGAGTACAGATTATCCATATAACTGGAAAATATTGATGTAGTTATTTCTTGTAATCCACCTGATAGAGTGTCAAAATGTGTAGTGTTCATGTCTTAGAGGGGTACTACCAGAGGTTTGTGGTGGAATTATCTAGGATTTCATCCCCTTTAGCTTACCTGACATGGAGAGAGGATTCATTTACCGAGACCAAGTTGTGTTAGAGAAAATTTGAGGAGTTGAGGATGAGGCTGACCAGTGTTCCTATATTAAGACTACTAGAAGAGGTAGTTGAGTATGTAGTGCTTTACGATTCCTATGGATATGGGCTTGACTGCAAGTTGATACAGAGGAAAAATGTGATCAAATATGGTTCATGGACTTTTATATGCAATGAGAATAACTACACCACTCATGACCAATAGTTTATAGTTATATTCTTAACTTTAATGATGTGGAGTCATTATCATCTAGAAGATCGCTTCTTTGTATACTCAAAACACCAAATTATCAGCTAGATCTTTACTCATAGAGATCATAAACTATGATAGAGGTGTTGTTTGGAGTTATTTAAATAATAATACTTTATGATATCATAAACTCTTGGTAAGGGAAACATTGTGGAAAATAACCTTAGTATAAATTCTTGTTCTTGCTTGGTGGAGTAGTTGTATGAGAAGTTGGCTACTTTGCAGCTGACCCTGGTGGAGAAGAGGGGTGCATGTTTTCTCTAGTTTATGATGTTGACTCCTTATATTCTCCATAATGCAAGGGAGGATATATTGTGAGGCATAAAATATGAGGCTCTTTGTGAAAATATATCCTTAGGGGATGAACTATATGTATTATCATAAATAGGGGATCAAGCTATCCTTTTTTTGGGAAAGACAATGGTCCTGGTCATGATGTGAGATGAGGTGATTAAGGAGATTCATATTTCTCCTCTATCTATACATATAATAGTGGTGAATATTGACAAGTACATTCAATAATAGTTTTGGTGGTTTTACAAGAGGTGGAGGGTCATTGAGTTCGTCTCTCGGTGTTGCACATGTCAATTATAAAAAGCCAAGCACCATGTTTTGGTAGGTTTGATGCAGCCGCTTGAGATCATAGTATAGAAATGGGATGGAATATCCATATAATTTATGACTGGTCTTCTATGTATATCATGAGTCCATGATTCCATTTGAGTTATATTTCACCGACTTACCATGTTGGTGCACATCCATGCTATTAGGGAGCGTTGCTCAATGGATAGTTTAGGGTAGTTTTACATGTGAGAGATTGTCCAAATCCAAAGGGTGTCCTAGAAGACTGTGTCTGATTAAAATTTGTGGTTTAGGTCAAATTTATGGAGAGTAATTTAGGTGGAATTTAGGATCCAGTAGAGTTTGAGTACAATGATTCACCTCTATATGGATAGGCTGACCAATCAGACATTCTAGGTGTTGGAGGATGTGCTAAAAGCTTATTTGTTAGTCTTTGACTGAAGTTGGAAGGATCACTTTCCATTGGTATATTTTTCATATAATAATAGATATCACTATACTATCATCATGAGTCCCTTCAAGGCCCTATAAAGGAGACCCTATAGGACAACCTTATGCTAGTATGAGATTGGTGGTGCTTCTCTTGTTGGTACAGAAAATGTACATGCAATAATAGAGAAGTTTCAGGTGATCCATTACCATATGAGAATATCCCAAATCCAATACAACTCATACATTTATTAACATTATAGGACTTGGGAGTTCAGGTAGGGAGATCATGTTTTCTTGAGAGTCTCCCCACGATGAGGATTGCGGAGATTCAGCCAGAGAGGCAAGCTATCATTGAGGTTTATCAATCCATTTGAGATCCTACAGAGGGTTTGTGATGTTGTTTACTACTTAGACCTACCCCCATAGTTGGTTTGGGGGAATACGACTTCCATGTGTCACAACTGAGAAGATATGTGCATGATCTTACACTCGTTATTGACTGGGGTGTGCTAGACATCAAGGATGAAGCCACCTTCTCAGTGCACCTGATGTCGATCAAGGATCGGGAGGATAGGATCTTGTGAGGAAATACCATTTCATTGGTTCATGTGTCTGGTAGCATGAGAGTGTGTAGGAGAGATCCAGAGAGAGAGAGAGAGTCACATGAGTTCATAGTATTCCCAAATTTTTCATTGATTGTGCTTTTCAAGATGAAAAACCTTAAAGGAGGGGAGAATTTAGTGGCTCTATTTTTCCTTGTATGATTTTATAATATATTAAGGAATATTTTCAGAGCAAATAACTAAGTTAGTGTGAGATTCAAAGCCACATTGAATGCAATATTGATATTACTAAAATAATAAATATATTAATATCACACATGCTTAGTCTTCCTAAATTTTTTTTTAATAACTCACGAATGATTACTTAGATCAGGAATAGGAGACTATAGTTAAATTTGGAATGCAAGGTTTACCCTAGGTACGAACTATGGTTTATTAGTTCCAGATGTTTGATTGTGTCAGCCGTTGGGGGATGCATTTAATAAAAAAATTATTTATTTTATTAAATTACCACTCATAGTGAAACCTATATAATTATCCACTTATAAATATCACAAGGGATAGAATCATAACACTGGGAGGATTTGAGAGGAGGTTAGAGCATTCTTCATTAGAGGATTGCATTGGAGGATAACATGTGGTCAGATTGAGGTGGATTGAGTGGCAGTGAATCTAGCGAGACATATCCATCGACGGAAAACACATTCTTCACTAATGATTGATCCAAAATGTGTAAGGGATCTTCAAGTGTAGTTTCTTTCCTCTTGATTAAAATTTTAAAGCACAAATTTTATCTTCTTTATTATTGGTTGGAGATTGCAAGATCTTCCCATGATACCATTAGAATAAATTGAATTGTTGATTCCAATTTATCTTTTATTCCCTTACAACCCCCACATATTTACAATTTATATGATTTATGGACACTAACTCTGTGACAAAAAATTCACTCACTGTTGTTCCTATTATTTTCCATTAACCCATTCTTCACGTTCTTCATCATTAGACCATGTGGTCACAATCTGACTTTTCTAGAGTGGTTCTGAGCATGATAAAACCCCCGTATTTGTGGTCTTTGTGTGAAAAATGAATTAATTGGTGTTTGTGGATAGATCAGGATGATTTTTGGGTGATGCTTCATGGATCTGGGATCTAGAGTGGTGAAGAACATGGGAGGTGTTATGGGATTCATGGGGGGCTTTGTTTGGATAGTTGGATTCTAGTTCTTGTCTACCAGAGGGTCAGAATCAATGGTTAGAGATGACCCCCATTGGTATAGGGTGGTCAATCAATGAGGAGAGAAATGAAAAATGTGAATCTCAAGAACTGTGTGAGGAATCGAGAATATCTGTGATGAACACAACTACATGACATGTAGTGCGGAAGACCATATGACATGTTCTTCAGATATTGTTGTGTTTGGGGTTTCTAGTTGAGTTAATGATCACACCCCATGTGGTCAGGACCACATAGTGTGTGACCCGACCTATGAAACTATGCCATGTGATAGCTTCACACACCTATGAACCAATGCTTGACAAAACACCATGTACTCAAGGATTATATGGTTACATGTTGGCACCCGAGCATGAATGAGTACATGGCCCGGTACATGATCATACCTCGAAGTAAATGGGTACATCCAAGAGCACATGTGCATTCCTTGAGTGGATGAGATGCATTGTGTAACACCTATACACACTGTTTAGTATGACATGGATTCCCAAACCATTTACAAAGTAGAACATGTATAGATGATGAGGTGGCATCACACCATATGTGGACCCCCATACATGCCACATAATCCCTCCAAAAACTTCTTCCTTTCATATAACTTTCTTTGAGACTTGGATTTTTTTCCCATGATTATCCTATCTTGAGTGTTTTTTCACATAAAACGCAATGGTGTCCTTTATTGTGCCATAAAAATACAATGTGAGGTTTTTTTAGCACCACACTTCTTCAGGAAATGATTAATGATGGAATTAATATGGACTGGATCATTAGGGTGATGTTGGGGCTGTAACTTCCCTATCTCACCTGGTCATGGGTCACCCAAACTCTTTATATAGATAGATAATGTACTCCCATACATTGGGTGTAGGTTATCTATTTTTAGAGTGGTACTCCCCTTTCTTCAAGATCCGATGTTGGGTGGGTCCTCCATGGGAGTTATGGATCCCTTGATTATGGAGAGTTGTAGCGAGGAGTGTGCCCCTCCACATAGATTATGGTGTGGATTCATTTGATACTGGGCATTAGAGATGGACTTTTAGAGCTGCTAGTAGGCTCATCGAATTTGGTTGGGCTATGAGATAAAGATTCCCTTTCTCTCTTATATGGGTTTATTTATGAGAATATATATAGGTATATCTAGGGTTTCATTTCCCTTTTATATTGGTTTGACCTGACCTTTTTATTTATCTCTCTATCACTTAATTTATGTTCTTTGGAGAATCTTATTGGGTATGTATATACTCAACCCTACATGGGATTTTACCACATGTGTCATGTCTTATGTAGACAACAAACTGATCATCAATGACTTTGGTGGAGCATTGGGATAGTTTGGTGCATTAACCATGTACAGTGGTCAAGACTTAGAGATTAAGAGCTGAGATCTCTAATTTTTCATTTATTCTTGTTGGTTTCTTTTTGGGACTTCATTTTTGGTTGGGCATGTATTTTTCTCCTTTATTTTTGGATTATAATGTCTGACTCTATTGTTTTTCCCTAGAGGATATTGCGTGCATGTTTACACTCTAAATATTACTTTCTTTTATATTCATATCCACTTTTTCATGGTGATGGTTTGGTGTGTGAGTACATGAGTACATTAGAAAAAGGAATCGCATTTCATTTATGCCTTCTTAGCATTTATTGCCAGACCTTATCCTGTTGGTGGTGGGATTGGGGTTGCCGTGTCGCAGCTTTCTGCTAGCCAGGCAGGCCCCAGTGGGTCAAGCCATAACACCTGCAGTGTATAATTAATACTCATGCGATGTGTAATTAATTAATACATAGTAAATGTATAATTAATTAATACATGTGTGTTGTGTAATTAATTCTAAAATTAAGTTAAATTAATTTAAATTTGGTGTGTAATTAATTAATAAACAAGTGGTGTATGATTAATACACATATAGTGTATAATAAATAAACATGTGGCATGTAAGAACCTGAATCTTCGTTTCAGGTATGTCTTTCCTTTCTGAATTTTTTGAGAATTTTTGGTGATTCTGGAAAATTTTGAAGTACACACTGTGTACTTTCTGAGTACACGCCATGTACTCTTTTCCCACTCAAAGCTGTGTGTTGACCATGTCCGGGCCACACACATGGTGTGTAGGGGTGATGTGGAGGCCAATTTTGTCAGAGTACGGAAAGACCCACTACACGCTATGTACTTTTCTTTTTTTCACTAAATGGACCGGGGTCGCGCCTCATCACCATATTTGTATTCTTCTAGGTCTGCTTCGTCCGAGAGTGACGTTCGGATCTTCCCCGAGCCCCCACCTCTCCGTCCGTTATCTGATTCAAGCACGGTCGATTACGTTGGAAGCGCAGCGGTGAGTTCTTCCTTCTGCTTGAGCCTTGTTTTCCAATTCTTCCTCTTTCTCAAATTATCTAAGGTCGAACATTTTGTGCGTTTTATTAGATCTACGATGTTATAGGGGGAATTAACTATCGTGGTTCAAGTATATCGACCTACTAGGATCTGAGTAGGTATTTTATTCCTTACCGTTTAAAGTCTATTAGTTTTATGTGCGAATTTCCACTGATACCCATGAACGGGGTATTGAGTGTTTACCTTTTTGCCCTTGTTGTTTTTATGCCTTTCTTGTATGCTTTTGTAGAGATAATTTGACCATGTTAGAGGATAATTTGTTGTGCTTGGATGTAATTTCCCTTAATTTGTTCTGTTCACGACCTTTGGGTCTCGTTTTCCTTTGGCTGCTACACCTGTTTCATGCCTTGTGGTTATAGGTTGAAGTGAAACTCACGACATGCTTGATGCCTTGTAGACTGTTTAGCTAAATAGATCTATAGGTGTACTTTGGTTATCCAAGTAGATCTATAGGTGTACTTTGTCCTTATAGAATTATTATGCACTTACTGGCATGGGGCTGAGAGAACCTGGTGCTATAGACTATAAGGGATAGACCGAGTGAGCTTCCCAGAGAGTCTTAGATATTACAGACTATAGAGGGGATGGACCAAGTGAGCTCCCATAGAGTCTTGGATTTTATAGACTAGGCTAGAGGAGGAATTGACTGAGTGAGCTTCCTCAGAGAGTCGGTGGTAAACCTGAGGCTATAGAAGGAATTGACCAAGATATCTTCCTCAAAGAGTCTCTAGACCTTGGGGATATGAGGGTTAGACCGTGTGATCTTTCTCAAGAGAGTCCCTGACTACCCTAGACTATAAGGGGAATTGACTGAGTGAGATTCCCCAGAGAGTCTCATAAATTCGTATGACCAACCAGAGGGGTTAGGCTGAGTGCACTGCCCAGAGGGTTGTGGTACTTCTTGGATAGGACCAGAGGGGATGGTTGCGAGTACTTCCCAGAGGGTTTCCAGCTTCTTAGCTGTTTGTTTCACTGCTGTTGATTGGTTGTGGATTGTTTTCTATTATGTATCATCCTGTTTTACTTCTTACTATTACTGCCTATTTCTTCTTGTTGTTGTTTATTGCTTATCGTACTTTTACCTTCCATATACTCACTGACTATTAGACACAGATCTTTGGGTGAATGCCTGCTGGTATTTTATCTCACACCCTATTTGGGCCATGATTTTGGGCCCAAACAGACTATGTTGTTGCAGCTATAGATATGGTAAAGTTCCCTTTGACTTCTGGAACTTGATTACTTGGAGCAGGGGATCATAGTAACAAGCTTTGGCTTGCGATGCTGAGGAGTTGTTTACTTTTTTTTCTTTTTGTTATTGTTTTGGTACTGTAGTGTTTCCACCATTTTGACTTGTTTGGCTTCTTTTCTAGTTATGTATCATGCATAATTTCATATGTATACATATGTGCTCCAGTTTGTTGATTTAGTCTTCCGCTGGTTATATTGGTGGTTATTACTGCTTCCGCTATTGCATGTTTATTTTTCTTCCGCTGTGTACTCTTCCAATGAGGGCATAGTTTCCCCACTATCACACTCAAGTCCCTCGCAGCTAGTCAGCAGCCTCTGGCATTTGGGGAAATGTTCTTGAGGCCATGTGACCAACCGGGTATGGGGAGCCTCTAGGTGGATTCCAGAACCGGGATGTTACAAATTGTGAGAACCCGGATCTTAATTTTAGGTATGTCTTTCCTTTCTGGAGTTTTTGGGAATTTTGGAAGATTTTGGGAAATTTTGAAGTACACACCGTGTACTTTCTGAGTACACATCGTGTACTCATTTCCCACTCGAAGCCGTGTGTTGGTCGTGTCCAGGCCACACACACGGTGTGTAGGGGTGACATGGAGGATGATTTTTGTGGAGTATAGAAAGACACACTACATGTCGTGTACTTTAAAAATACACATTGTGTACTTTTCTTTTTTTCACTAAACAGACCTGGGTCGCGCCTCATCGCCATATTTGTCTTCTTCTAGGTTTGGTTCGTCCGATATCGACCCGTACGGCCGGATCTTCCCTGATCCCCCACCTCTCCATCCGTTCTCCGATTCGAGCACAGTCAATTGCATTGGAAGCGCAGCAATGAGTTCTTCCTTCTGCTTGAGCCTTTTTTTCCAATTCTTCCTCTTTCTCAAGTTATCTAAGGTTGATCTTTTTGTGTTTTTTCTCAGATATACGACGTTCTAGGGGGAATTAGCTGTCGTGGTTCAATTATATCGATCTCCTAGGATCAAGGTAGGTGGTTTGTTCCTTACCGTTCAAAGTATCTGAGTTTTATGTGGTAATTTCCACTGATACCCGTGAACGGGGTATTGCGTGTTTACCTTTTTTCCCTTGTTGTTTTACTGCCTTGCTTGTATGCTTGTGTAGAGATAATTTGACCATGTTAGAGGATAATGTGTTGTGCTTGGATGTAATTTCCCTTGCTTTGCTCTGTTCAGGACCTTTGGGTATCATTTTCCTTTGGCTGCTACACCTGTTTCATGCCTTGTGCTTATAGGTTGAAGTGAAACTCATGACATGCTTGTTTCCTTGTAGACTATTTAGCTAAGTAGCTCTATAGGTTTACTTTGGTTATCCAAGTAGATCTATAGGTGTACTTTGGCCTTATATCATTATTATGAACTGACTGGCACGGGGCTGAGAGAACCTGGTGCTATAGACTATAAGGGATAGACCGAGTGAGCTTCCCAGAGAGTCTTAGATAATACAGACTACAGAGGGGATGGACCGAGTGAGCTCCTAGGGAGTCTTGGATTTTATAGACTACAGGAGGGTAGACTGAGTGAGCTTCCTCAGAGATTCTTACCTTGTTTGAATCTCTTTAAGAACCTTCCCAGGCTAGAGGAGGAATTGACCGAGTGAGCTTCCTCAGAGAGTCTGTGGTATACCTGAGGGTATAGGAGGAATTGACCGAGATAGCTTCCTCAGAGAGTCTATAGACCTTGGGACTAAGAGGGTTAGACTGAATGATCTTACTCAAGAGAGTCCCTGACTACCCTAGACTATAAGGGGAATTGACCGAGTGAGCTTCCCTAGAGAGTCTCATAAATTCGTATGACCAACCAGAGGGGTTAGGCTGAGTGCACTGCCCAGAGGGTTGTGGTACTTCTTGAATAGGACCAGAGGGGATGGCTGCGAGTACTTCCCAGAGGGTTTCCAGCTTCTTAACTGTTTGTTTCACTGCTGATGATTGGTTGTGGATTGTTTTCTGCTATGTATCATCCTGTTTTACTGCTTATTGTTATTGCCTATTGCTTGTTGTTGCTGTTTACTGCTTATCGTACTTTTACCTGCCATATACTCACTAACTATTAGGCACAGATCTTTAGGTGAATTCCTACTGAGAATTTTTCTCACACCCTATTTGGTCCATGATTTTGGGACCAAGAAGACTATGTTGTTGTAGGTATAGACAAGGGGAAGTGCCCTTCGACTTCTGGAACTTGATTTCTTAGAGCAGGGGAGCATGGGACCAAGATTTGGCTTGCGATGCTGGGGAGCTGTTTACTTTTTTTCTTTTTGTTATTGTTTTGGTACTGTAGTGTTTCTAGAATTGTGACTTGTTTGGATGCTTTCCTAGTTATGTATCATGCATCATTTCATATATATACATATGTGCTCCAGTTTGTTGATTTAGTCTTCCGCTAGTTATATTGTTGGTTATTACTGCTTCCGCTATTGCATGTTTATTTTTTATTCCGCTGTGTACTCTGCCAATGAGGTCATATTTTCCCCACTATCACCCCCAAGGCCCTCTCTTCTAGTCAGAAACCTCTGGATTTTAGAGAAATACACTTGAGGCCATGTGATCAACCGGGTACGGGGCACCTCTGGGTGGCTTCTGGAACCGGGACGTTACAAAGTGGTATCAAAGGGGGTTTTCTTTTCTCTTGCTTTACTATTGGGAGACTTTAGCGAGGGATAGGATGGATTCGGTACTTGGTAATAAGTTGTTCCTGGGAGTAGATAACCCGTGTACAGGGAAAATCCATACTACCTCGTTTATTACAGTTTTCTGGTTTTGAGATTTTACGGTTGATACGATTTCACCTAGATTGATTCACATGCTTTGTGCTATTATTATTTTGATATTACGGTTCTATTTCTGTTGCAACCTGGTGAGATGAGGGTATTCCATCTCATGCATCATATAGGAACTTGTAGAAATCACATGCCATGCATTCTTGCCATGTCATTTAGGGTGCATTAGCGATTGCATGCTGTTGTGATAGACGTTGTGTATATTATGCATGTTGTTGTGATAGATGTTTGATAGAATCTCTGCTGCTTTTTAGAGAATTGTTTGTATTGTAATTTGTTTAAATAAATGCCAAATTTTGATTCTTGAGGTGTTATGGGCCCTCTTGAATCAGAAATTGGTGGATCATGATCCTGTTTTCTCTTGTACATGATTGTAGGGGACTCCAAGCTTTGATTCACGGGGAGTATGGGCCCTCACGGATCGGAATTTGGAACCTCTTTACCTTGTTTTCTGTGTTTCTGGGCTTCTGTGCAGTTTCTGAGCTACTGCCTAGAACAACCCAGAATACACGGCATGTACTTTCTGGTTACACGTCGTGTAGTTTTTAGGTCATGTTACTGACTGTGTGTGTAGGAACACGGTGTTGTGAAAGTAACGTCAGGAGCACGCTGTGTATTGTATGTACACGTCGTGTAGTGTAGAGCTGTGTACCCGGCTGTGTCACTAACAACACGGGTTGGGGAAGATCGATTAGAACACGTCGTGTTGTAAAGGAACATGCCATGTAGTTCTGTTCAGGTACTCGGTCGTGTCACGAACAACACGGGTCGGTGTGACCTTCTCTAAGACATGCCCTGTTGCTTTTAGAACACGTTGTGTAGTGTTTCTCAGGTACCCGGCCGTGTCACAAACAACACGGGATGGTGTCACCTTCTCTTATACACACCGTGTTTGTTCAGAACATGCCTTGTAAGGGCCAGCTGTGTAGACGGCCGTGTAACTAAAAACACGGGCCCCCCGAGTCAGTGTCTAGTACATGTCGTGTCCCTAGGGAACACGCCGTGTAGTCTGAGGTTAGTTTGAATAGTGTGATTTAGTCGTGCAAAGATACTTGAGCAGGGGAATAGTCTTCAAGTACACGTCGTGCGTTGGGTCAACATGCTGTGTAGTTGAGGTGTCACACGACCTGTAGGGCAGGGGTACACGCCCATATCAGTGGCTTAAGAAGACACGTCGTGTAGTTTTTATACACACCGTGTAGTCATGTTTTGTAACCTTGTGTGTTTTTCTTCCCCTATTCTTGTTTTATACTCTTGTGTTATCTGTCCTTGTTTTTCTAATATAAGGTGCACTTTTGATCTTTTAGAGATATGCCTCTGAGACATCCTCCGGTTGTACGTCTGTCGTCAGGCAATGATCAGATGCCAAATATGGGTGATCAGAGACTTCCTGCCAATCCCCCAGTCGAGCCAGCCTTGGAACCGGCTGTCATACCCATTGTAGGTGCCGAGACACAGTTCAGGGAGGACTTCCTGAGGATGATGCAGACCTTCCAGGGAGTGACGCCTCCTGCCCCGTCGATGGCTGAGTTGACACGGGTTTTCCAGCAGCAGCATCCTTATACTTTTTCAGGGGATGGAGGACCTTAGGCTGCAGAGTCATGGATAGAGGCCACGCTGACCATATTTGAGCACCTAGAGATCCCTCTGGAGAAAAGGGTAAAGTTGGATACTTATATGCTCCGGGACACCGCCAAGAGGTGGTGGGAGGTGATCTCACAGTCAGGGCATCAGCAGGATATGTCTTGGGATGAGTTTCGATGCACCTTCTATGACTACTTCTATCCGGAGAAACTGAGGGCCGATCGAGCCCAGGATTTTATGAGTCTGCAGTAGGGTACTCTCTCTGTTATGGAGTATTCATCTCGTTTCACTGAGCTGCAGCGTTTCACACCGATCCCAGCGGGTGATGAGTTGTTCCTTGCTAGGAAGTTTGAGTACGGTCTCAGGCAGGAGATCTGTTCCCAGGTGAATATCTTCCAGTTGACTTCGATATCCTCCATCATCAACCAGGCGCTGATCACTGAGTGCAATCTGAGGGATTCTGGAGTAGTGAGCCAGGGCGGTTCATCATCTAAAGCTGGTGTTCCTCCTACGGACAGTAGGAAGCATCGCAGAGAGTCTTCTCGAGGAGATCGAGGTTTGCAGGATGCGTCTTCTGGAAGCCAGGTTGTATGCTACCAGTGCGGTAGGAGTGGGCATACTAGGAATCAGTGCTAGAGATATCCGATGGAGTGCCGGTCTTGCAGCAAGATGGGCCATCTTCATCATTTCTGTCACATATTCTCACCTTCAGTTGGTGGTAGGGGTTCCTCTATGACCCCACGTTCTGGAGATGCTTCACCAGTTTCCCACCAGTTAGGGAACTGGAGTTATTCCAGCCATTCAGGCCAAGGTGGAAGTCGCGGCCATGGTGGTCAGTAGCCAGGTCATCAGCAACAGTAGAGTGGATCAGCTTAGAGCGGTCAGCCAGGGGCGCAGGGCCACGGTGTAGGCCAGTCTTTCTCCGTGGAGCAGACCTATCAGGATCAGGATCCCGACCCTTCTACAGTTTGAGGTATGATCTTAGTAGCCTCAGTTTTATCTTCAGTCCTTTTCGATACTGGTTCTTCACATAGCTTTATCTCTGTTTTGGTTTTGGAGAGCCTTGGGCTCTGTATCTTTTCATCCTCCGACTTGTTGACCCATGAAACGCCATTGGGAACGAGGACATCTAGCATACGATAGTGCAAAGAGTGACCTCTTGAGGTTGCGGGGTGTCATTTCTTATGGTACCTCTATATCCTAGAGATAACGGGCTATGACGTCATTCTCGGGATGGACTAGTTGGTTCCCTTCCAGGCAGCCGTGGATTGCTATCGCTGCAGGGTGAGTTTCATTTTATAATAATTTTAGATATTTAAATATTTTATTGAACTTTTCACTGTCTTTTACCTACCTCCTAGGTGCTTTTTAAAAACTTACATAAAACTTAATTTTACCACTTCTGTGAGTGGAATTTCGAAAATCCGAGAGACACGGTTAATATCAAGGAGTAAAATATGGTTCAATAAGGTAAAAATAATTTTTGGTGAATAGTAACTTTTTACTTTTATTTACCACGATTAAAAGTAAATTGGGTAATTAAGGGTAAAAATGATATTATTATTACCCTAAAACATGTCCTAATACTATTGTATAAGTATAATTCAACCAAAAACAACCTTAGGAATATAATATTATCATTTAGGTCCACTTGGATTAGATTAGGACATTTATTATTATTTTATTTAAAAAAGAGTTAAAATAGTTAAAATCAAAGTTTAATAAGTAAAACATTTTTAATATAGGGTTATACATAAGATAAATTTGACTATAAATATTCATTAGAAAGATAAAACTATTTCCTACATAATGGTATTTTATTTATAATTTTTAGACATTAAATAATGTAATTTATTTATGACACAATGACGATGCATTAATTACCTTATTAATGAAATATTAATATAATTAATGTTATAAATACCCAAATAAATGTAATTTTAGACTTTTTATGAATTAAACTAATTCTATAGGTTAATATAACATGTTTTTATTTATTTAATTAACTTTTTTCGAACTAACCATGTTGTTATGATTTTCAAAAATATCAAATACCAAATAGTGTCAGAATTGACATAAAATAGTTTTTAAAACAAATATTATATTATTAATTGTTATTTTATTCATAAAAATATAAGGTTAGTCCAAATGAATTATATAAGGTTATATATATTAATAATGAACCACTTGGGGTTTGTTTGGCTTGTTATAGTAAGTTTATTAACCATATAGTGTAAGAAAACAAGAAGACACGGTGAAAGTTAAGTTATTTAACTTAGAGTTAAATCTAAAAGATAAGGTTACAATAGTTACCTAAACTTGTCTAAAACCTATTGGTTGAAAGGATTCCGACCCCTCCCCACATTATCTTCGAAACAAATTAATTTGGAGCTATTAAAAACCGAAAATTACTTTATTACAAAATAATATTTTAAGTTTTTTCAAAGGTGCCCCTCTCCTCTCTTATAAAAAGGGCACCCCTTCCCTCTTCTCTTCACACCCTTTTGAGCCTTGATGCTCGGACAACCCCTGAAAATTTCTCTTCTCAACTTCCCTAGCAACATTTTTGAGGTTCTGGTCTTCTCAAAAGACCAACTCTACTTCCTTAAGAGGAAGCTTAAAGGAGGTGCGTCGAAGAAGAGATAATCTCTTCTTCCGATTCTCTCGAGTTTCTTTCTTCTTCTACTTCTTATTATTTAGTTTTCTCACTATAAATTAATAAAATAAGTATTAATTATATACTTATATGTTATTATAAATATGAAACAACCCTATTTCACCTTCTATCCATCCTACGGAAAATGAAATCACCGCGCGTGTGTACGTACGGAATATCGTCTCCACGCCGTGGTGTAATCTGTTTTCAACCACCACCTTACTTGGATGGGTATAATGGTGTAAATAAATAACTATATATAATTATTGTAAAGTTATATTGATTCTAAAATATTATACATACACTTCAATACAATTCCATGATCATGGGAATGATATAATCGCTCGTGCGTACGTACGAACTACCGTCTCCACAACGCGATGAGATTCATTCTCCATGTTAACCATTCATGAATGATTATAAAGTATATATAATGAATAATAATGAAATATATGACATAATAATGATACTTTATTTATGTATATATTTATGTATGTCATCTACTTAATTCCATTAAATTCAATAAGGAAACGAAAACAGCGTTCATGCGTACGTATGACCTACCTTCTCCATGAACGGTGTATTTCATTCCATTTATCGATCTATCATATATATATGTATATGCTGAATTTATATTATATATAAGTCATTTTTTATATTATGTAATTAAGTAAATCAGGATATAAGTAGTAATATTAAGAACAACAAGTCGAAACACGTACAATAAATGAAACGATTTTACCCAAATCGCTGCTTTTACATCGAATTTATAAAAGAACGGGTAATATAAAGTCAAAAGTAAACTATATATGATATCATAACAATGAATATGATTATGTAATAATACAATGATATTATTTAAATCATTATACAGGAGGTTCAGATACATACGAATCATATCAGACATAAGGTAAGGGATATCTATTCCAATCTCGCTCTTATCTGAGATTGTTTATTCGTAAGTATTTACTGGGGTTTTTGTTATCATCCATGTCCCTATTTTCTAAAAGAAAATTCATGTATATTTAATGTTCTTTTTACCCATTTTTGAATTTTACCACATGTTATGAAAGGAATCTTACTTTTCTTTTACCACACGAGGAACTTTTTGACTTTTCCGACAAAAGTACGAGGAGAATGTTATTTTTAACTTATACGGTGTGAACGGATTTTTACGGTTTCATAATGCCTCATTTTCATGAAGCTTCCTCTAAAATATTGCATGATTATTTTCAACAAAACCCTTTTCTTTTAAAATTACATGGCATTTTGTGAAAAGAAAATTATTTTGAAGAAGAAAGGATATTTTCCTCAAGAATTCATTTCAAGTGTTTTATCAAAACCATTTTCCATATAAGATGGCATTATTTCATATGTGTATGTTTCAAGTATAATGTCTATATGATTTACATGGTTTCACTATTCTTATGATGAAATGATATCAATTTTTTTATATGGATTATGTTATGATGGGATGATGTTTATGAAACCCATTTTATTCTCTGGGTAATGATGAATGATTTATGTTCATGTTGTTGCACACGTAAGAATAATTTCATTATGAGATGGGTGGGACCTATATATCCCTCCAATGAATTGGGTAAAGATTTATATCTCATGAGATATACATTGCTGGAATGGTAAGTTAATCTGGTTCAGTGTTATAGGACTGAAACGAGGAGTGAACTCGATTCAGAAAGGAACTTTGTCCACTAAGATGGTCATGGCAGCAATGTCTTGCCTACTATGGAAATCATAACATGTGCTTAATGGTTGACACAATTACATGATTTATTCTCATGCTATTTTATCATGATTTATGATCCATTATGATATATGCCTTATGTACTTCCAAGATAAATGTCTTTGCTCAAGATTTTGATGTTTAGATTTTATGTTCAAGTTTTTGCATTCAAATGTTTATGGATTGTTTTATGTTCTCTATGTTTACCCTTACTGAGCATTTGAGCTCACCCTTGTTATGTTTTCTTTTCCCTAGGATATAAAGAAAAGTTTTAGGTAATAAAACCAAAATGGGATGATCTTTATGGGAGATGTTGAAGATCATTCACCATGATTAGAAGATTACATTCCGAGTTTACAAAGACACTAAACTAATACAATCTATGGGTGTCTGTTTTTTTCATGTATTAATTATTCCGCAAAAGTAATGTAATGTCCATGTATGTCAAGCTTTGGGTCTCTACAGTTGGTATCAGAGTGAAGGTTTAGTTAAACTTTGGAAACTAGGATGCGAAAACTTTAGTGAAATCCCTAGAGATATTTCTAAGGTATGTCTAGGGATGTCCCTATGGATAAGTATACGTATAGGTTATAGTCCTAGAATTACGGTAATGGTATTATAATTTTACCTAAGATTTTAGATATTTATGGTACTCCCCCTTTATTATATTGTTTTCTCTAGCATGATTTTGCCTCTCGCACTATTCTTTTTGGGTTTTAGAAAATGGTTGGAAATAGGAAGATTCACGATAATGGAGGATATGATGGATAATGGAATGATATTCTTCATGAGCAACCAAATGAAATGGGATTTGGAAGTCCAAACATTGTTATTATACCTAATCAGCAATCTCATAATATGATCAATAATCTCAACTTTGGTAAGTTTCCCGACTCAGCTAATAAGAGAAATATGGAGTTTCATGATGATCATAGAGGAAAGAAAGTTCAATTTTTCTCATGTAAATAATGTGGTAAGAAAAATCAAGTAGAATGTTTCAAAGGAACTGGAAGATGCTTTGGGTGCGGAAAATAAGGGCACAAATGCAGTAAGTGCAAAGGAAAAGGTTCAGTTAACACCATGGGTAAGGATAATGGTATTGCTATGACATCAACAATGATTATATGTTTTAAATGTAAAATGTATGGGCATTATGAAAACCAATTCCCTAAGGGAAAATCTCATGAAGAGAATCAGCATGGTCATATGGGTAGTATTTATATGGATGATGATGAGGAGACTACAAATGATATATGGGATGAAAGAAGTGTTAAAGCTTGGTCAATGGTTTAAGAAGGTAATGGAATGATATATGTTTATCAAGAGTTATGTTTTATAGTTAATGGTACTATGGAATAAAGAATCATCTAAGGATTGTTACAATATTGTTTTTCCTAATGTTTTTGAAAGTATATGTTGAATGGTACCGGTAACCACGAAAGGTTATTCAGATATTTTTGGAAAGTAGATGATATGCGCATAATGAAGGGCTAAGGAGATAATGAGATGTTTGATAGTATTCATGAGCTCATGATTGATATAAGTACTAAGTGATATCATGGTTTGAGTATATAGAATTTTTGGGATTTTGGTATGTGGAAAGAGTTAACTTTTGACAGTACTCATGTTTTCACTAAGGTTCTGTGGTAATTCATGTTTCATGAGAATACATGATTAAGGTATTCACATGTTTGGAATGTGACCAACAAGATATATCATATGATAAATGGTGGTATTCACATGCTCGGTAGATGACATTTCAAGTAATCATTATCTTTATACTATGAGATTGGACAGAAGTATTTTGGATAAACCTCAAGATTGGAACAGATTAAGTTAGATATCAGATAGTATTGTTTAAGGCTAGAACTTTTGTTATGTTATAATAGTATAATTTTAGAAAAAGGACAACCCGTAGGACGGGTGAAAACCCATCACGTTGGACAAGGATGTGGGAATCGAACCCACAACTGAACTGCGACAGGCCTTTATCGCCTCTCACTAGCCTACAGGAAGTCCCTGGTTAGTAGAAACTAGTTTTATTAAGCGCTATGATAAATGAAGTATAAGTCCATTTTAGCAACCATATATGATTAATCTCAGCATAGATGGACTTATGTATATTTAATAAATTGTGCTAAACTGTTTGCGATATAAATAGATGGAATGACCTATCATTCTATCACATGATCTTCTAACACTTCACGAATGAAAAATTCAACTTCATTTCTTTAAGAGATAAAGTGGAAATTGTTCAAGGCACGAACAATGGTGAGATTGTACCAAAATCAATTAAGTATTTCTTTTAATTCAACAATTCTTCAACATTAGGGAAATGATATTGAAGACCAAAAATGTTGTCCTAGTGCTCTTATATCTAATGAATCAGATGGTACCTTAGATCATCACAATTTTATAGCTTTGTGACTGTTGGATTTTTCATAGCCCTGTTATCTACCACTCTCCATCAGAACTTGATGGTTATATTTCTCTTCCATATCCATATTTTCACCTATGATCTCCTATTTGGGAACCCAAGTGATGAGTTACTTTGGGTATCTGTTTTGTTTCTAACGTTCATTTTTTAAAAGTAAGTTTTAGTATTCCTTTTTACGATGTGGGTTTCTATGAAAGAAACTTTCAAGTAGAAAACCATTTATAACACTGAAGAATTTCAAGGGCGAAATTCATTTTAAGGGGGTATAATGTAACACCCAGAGATTTTATGAGATATATTATTTTGATGTCTTCTATTATACACTAAACCAAGATTAGGTTGTACTATACGCAACACTGTATTAGCTTGCAGTATACGCAACACTATTCTTGGCTCGTGTTGCACACAATTTCAAGTTCATTTTGTGGAAATTATTCTGCGCAACATTAAGTATAGATTTTGTTTAATGTATAAATGAAATAATTTTTGATTATGTTATACGAAAACACCAAACGGAGCTTTCACTACACCCATCCCTGACTTGGCTTGCATTACGCGCAATCAAGACCTTCTTCGATAGCGTGTGTAGTACGCAATACCAAGTTTCACTAAACGAGATATCATTATAATATTATTATGAACTAGCCGTTATGAATAGTAATACCCACTTTTTGAAATTTTATAAATTTTATCTTTCAAAATGGACTTCATTTTTGGATTTGGAATATCGAAATTATCCTAGGGTGAGTTTTTGGTATTTTTCTGAAAACTTTCAATTTTAATGAATAGTGAAAACACTAGGTTACTATTTAAAAACCGACTTTTTATTTAAATAATTATTTATTTTATTTAAAGTTATTTTAATTACAAATTGATACATAATAACTATGTAAGTTCAATTTAATTCATTAAAGTCATTTTATAATAATTTTAGATATATAAAAATTTTATTGAACTTTTCACCGTCTTTTACCTACCTCCTAGGAGCTTTTTGAAAACTTACATAAAACTTAATTTTACCACTTTTGTGAGTGGAATTTCTAAAATCCAAGAGATATGGTTAATATCAAGGAGTAAAATGTTTTTTCAATAAGATAAAGATAATTTTTTTGGTGAATAGTAACTTTTTACTTTTATTTACCACGGTTAAAAGTAAATAGGGTAATTGAGGGTAAAAATTATATTATTATTACCCTAAAACATGTCCTAATACAATTGGATAAGTATGATTAGACCAAAAACAACCTTAGTAATATTATATAATCATTTAGGTCCACTTGTATTAGATTAGTACATTTATTATTATTTTATTTAAAAAAGAGTTAAAATAGTTAAAATCAAAGTTTAATAAGTAAAACATTTTTAATATAGGGTTATAAATAAGATAAATTATACTATAAATATTCATTATAAATATAAAAAGATTTAATACATAATGTTATTTTATTTATAATTTTTAGACATTAAATAATCTAATTTATTTATGACACAATGATGATGCAGTAATTACCTTATTAATGAAATATTAACATAACTGATGTTATAAATACCCAAATAAATGTAATTTTAATTTTTTTATGAATTAAACTAATTTTATAGGTTAATATTACATATTAGTATTGATTTAATTTCTTTTTTTAGAACTAACCATGCTTTTATGATTTTCACAAAAATCAAATACCAAATAGTGTCAAAATTGACATAAAATAGTTTTTAAAACAAATATTATATTATTAATTGTTATTTTATTCCTAAAAATATAAGGTTCGGCCAAATGACTTAGATAAAGTTATATATATTAATAATGAACCACTTGGGGTTTTTTTGGCTTGTTATAGTAAGTTTATTAACTATATAGTGTAAGAAAACAAGAAGACATGATAAAAGTTAAATTATTTAACTTAGAGTTAAATCTAAAAGATAAGGTTAAAATAGTAACCTAAACTTGTCTAAAAATTATTGGTTGAAAGTATTTAGACCCATTCCCACCTTAGCTTAGAAATAAATCAATTTTGAGCTATTAAAAACCGAATATGACTTTATTATAAAATAATATTTTAAGTTTTTTCAAAGGTGCCCCTCTCCTCCCTTATAAAAAGGGCATCCCTTACCTCTTCTCTTCACACCCTTTTGAGGCTTGAAGCTCAGAAAAACTCTGCCAATTTCTCTTCTCCACTTCCCTAAAACATTATGGAGGTTCTGATCTTCTCAAAATACCAACTCTACTTCCTTAAGAGGAATCTTAAAGGAGGTGCGTCGAAGAAGAGGTAATCTCTTCTTCCAATTCTCTTGAGTTTCTTTCTTCTTCTACTTATTCTTATTTAGTTCTATCATTATAAGGTAATAACATAAGTATTACTTATATACTGATATTTTATTATAAATATGAAACAACCCTATTTCACCTTCTATCCATCCTACGGAAAACGAAATCACTGCGCGTGCGTACGTACAGAATACCGTCTCCACGCCGTGGTGTAATCTGTTTTCGACCACCACCTTACTTGGATGGGTATAATGGTGTAAAAAAATAACAATATATGATTATTGTAAAGTTATATTGATTCTGAAATATTATATGAACACTTAAATACAATTCCACGATCATGGTAATGATATCATCGCTCGTGCGTATGTACGGACTACCGTCTCCACAACGCGATGAGATTCATTCCCCATGTTAACCATTCATGAATGATTATAAATTATATATAATGAATAATAATGAAATATATGACATAATAATGATACTGTATTTATTTATATATATATATATATATGTATGTCATATACTTAATTCCATTCAATTCAATAAGGAAACGAAAACAGCGTTCATGCGTACGTACGGCCTACCGTCTCCATGAACGGTGTATTTCATTCCATTTATCGATATATCATATATATATATATGTATATGATGAATATATATTATATATAAATCATGTTTTACATTCTGGAATTAATTAAATCAGGATATAAGTAATAATATTAAGAACAACAAGTCGAAACACGTACAATAAATGAAACGATTTTACCCAAATCGCGGCTTTTACATCGATTTTACAAAAGAACATGTAATATAAAGTCATAAGTAAACTGTATATGATATCATAAAAATGAATATGATTATGTAATAAGTCAATGACATTATTTAAATCATTATACAGGAGGTTCGGATACATACGAAGCATATCAGACATAAGGTAAGGGATAACTATTCCAATCTCGCTCTTATCCGAGATTGTTTATTCGTAAGTATTTACTGGGGTTTTTGTTATCATCCATGTCCCTGTTTTCTAAAAATGTTTTCATGTATGTTTAATATAATTTTTACCCATTTTTTAATTTTACCACTTTTTATGAAAGTAATCTTACTTTTGTTTACCACACGAAGAACTTTTTGACTTTTCCGACAAAAGTACTAGGAGAATGTAATTTTTAACTTATACGGCGTAAATGGATTTTTACGGTTTCATAATGCCTCATTTTCATGAAGCTTACTCTATAATTTTCATGATTATTTTCAACAAAACCCTTTTATTTTAAAATTACATGGAATTTTGTGAAAAGAAAATTATTTTGAAGAAGAAAGGATATTTTCCTCAACAATTCATTTCAAGTGTTTTATCAAAACCATTTTCCATATAAGATGGAATTATTTCATATGTGTATGTTTCAAGTATAATGTCTCTATGATTTACATGGTTTCACTTTTCTTATAAGTAAATGATATCCATTTTTTATATGGATTATGTTATGATGGGATGATGTTTATGAAACCCATTTTATTCTTTGGGTAATGATGAATGATTTATGTTCATGTTGTGGCACACGTAAGAATGATTTCATTATGAGATGGGTGGGACCTATATCTCCCTCCAATGCATTGGGTAAAGATTTATATCTCATGAGACAGACATGGCTGGAACGGTAAGTTAATCCGGTTCAGTGTTACAGGACTGAAACGAGGAGTGAACTCGATTCAGAAAGGGACTTTGTCCACTAAGATGGTCACGGCAGCAATGCCTTGGCTACTATAGAAATCATAACATGTGCTTAATGGTTTCCAAAATTACATGTTTTATTCCCATGCTATTTTATCATGATTTATGATCCATTATGATATATGCCTTACGTACTTCCAAGATTTATGTCTTTGCTCAAGATTTTGATGTTTAGATTTTATGTTCAAGTTTTTGCATTCAAATGTTTATGGATTGTTTTATATTCTCTATGTTTACCCTTAATGAGCATTTGAGCTCACCCTTTTTATGTTTTCTTTTCCCCAAGATATAAATAAAGGTTTTAGGTAAGAAAACCAAAATGGGGAGATCTTTATGGGAGATGTTGAAGATCTTTCACCATGATTAGAAGATTACGTTTCGTGTTTCCAAAGACACTAAACTAATACGATCTTTGGGCGTCTGTTTTTGTCATGTATTAAGTATTATGAAAAAGTAATGTAATGTCCATGTACGTCAAGCTTTGGGTATCTACAGTTTATTGCCATGAAGATAAATTCTAGATCCTTGTCTATCTTCTTCTCTTTTTTCTATGCCAAATGGGAGGCCTCAAAAGGGAGAGTTTGTGGATAGAGTTGGGATCCTTTGATGCTGGTTCCAATTCATAGTTCATTGAAGGTTATTTCAATGTCATCTTGGATATCTTTGATAAGATTTGGGGTATCAATGAGGATAGAATATATTTTTCAATATTTTTTCTTATACTAGTATAGTGGACCTAGGATATATAGGAAACCCTTTCACCTAGTGCAATAACTAGAAGGGGCATCGTAGATGGTGGTGTTGTTTGAATTGGTTCTATGGTAACCTTACAGCTATCTCTTAGTTTCCAAGCACCACTGTTCATTACATGGTTAGGTCTCTATAAGACCACTCAACAATGCTTTCCAATATAGAAATGAAAAGTGAGGGGTTTAGAAGATTTTTATTTTCCAAATGTTGGACTACCAACCCCATTTTTATTTTTGAGGTGCGAGCTTCATGAGAGTAACACATAAAAGGAATCTTGTGGGTTTGACTACACTAAAAGCTTCATCATTTGAAGGGAACTCTTCAGTCATGGAATAGAAGGAGCACCTCTCATTGGTAGGGTCTTGAACATATTAGAAGGTACATTGATCTCCTTGAGTCTTGACTCGAAGAAGGATGAGATGAGGTCATTTTTTGAATAGATGGTTAGCAAAAAGTTTGAATTATTAGAGTTGTTGTTGGAACAGGATAGGGAAGCCGGAGCTCAGTCAAAAGATATGTGGCTTAAATATGGGGATCACAACATGACCTTCCTATATTCTTGCATCAAGTAAATGTTTCACACCACCATACATAATATTATCCTATAGGATGACTCATATATTAATGATCTTGTAGTATTTGGAGGCATGGAAGTGATTTTTTTCAAGCATCTTCTCATTGATGTTAACACATTAATGTAAAATAGTTTTCTAAGTGGTCACATAGAGATTTTTGGAATCATTACAAGGGTGTTGGATGATCTTATCAATGATATATTGAGTGGGGTTCTACAAGAAGGTTAAATATGGGATTCTATTAAGTCTCTCAACCTAGATATATACCCTAGGTTGGATTGATTTCCAAGGTCCTTTAATGTACCTGCATGTGACTTTATAGATATGGATCTCATCAAGGATATACAAGACTTATTCTATGGAGGTAACCTTCCATGCATTTCAAGAAGCACCACCCTATTACTCATTTCAAAGGTCAAGGATCCCATGTCTATTAATCAATTATGGTGTATCAATAAGTGAAACTTTACATAGAATGTCTTGGAAATAATTCTCAACAAAATGTTTTCTACTCATTATCCCTAGTGGATCTCCAAATAATATCATGGTTTTGTTAAGGGTTTATCCATCCAGGGTGCCATCAGCCTTGCCCAAGAAATGGTTGGGGACATTAGTGTTAAGTCCCCAGAATCTATCATTGTCATAAAAAATAATTTGGATAAATATTATGAGAGAATATAATGGAATTTAATTATCAAGGTGATAATTTAAATGGGATTATATCATTGGGTATATTATATTCTTTTCATGTGCATTAGCTCCTCGTGGTTGGCCATCTCTTTCATGGGTAAGAAGTATCGATGTTTGAAGATAATTAGAGGGTTGAGGCAGGGGGACCTACTTTCACCCATTCTTTTCATCATGGATTAGGACACCATAACCATGTATCTAAATCAAATAATCTTTATTGGTAATGTTAGGCCCTTTAGGAGTATGAGTTCTTATTCTAGTCTACCACATTTTTTCTTTGTAGGTGATATAGTGTTTTTTGAATGGTAATAGGATATCTATTTAGAGTTTTGAAAAATTATGATGGAGAATTGAAAATGGAGTGTTCAATGGATTTATTATGATAAATGTATTATTTTACTATCTTCTTCTTACTCCTCAAGGCATGCCATTTTGGTTTAAGATTACTTGGGTATCAACAGAAAAAAAATTACATTGGAGTATCTTGGAGCTCTAATCGCACCTAGGATGATTCAAATACATCACTATTAGGGGTTGGTTAACAATATTTCTAATCAAATTAATAATTGGAATAATCTTTTTCTCTCATTTGGTGGTAGGATCACTTTGTTTAGTCATGTTTTATCCTCCATTCCTATGAATATGCTATCAACATGAAAGGTTCCCAAATGGGTGATCAAGGAGATTGAGACACATATGTATTCCTTCATCTGGGATGCACAATATTATAGAATATGTCATTGGGACTCATGGGGTAGGCCAGAGAGACTTGGTATAAAGGCGATATTATCTTAGGAATTTCTTAGGTATCATGCACATAATGCAAGCTGAGTTGGATTGGAAAGCTTTTGAAGGCCAAACTCTTTGGGGTAACTTCATAAAAAAGAAGTATGGACTGTATTTGAGGCATCAAAGTGGAAGGGTTTCTATATTATTGAATAATATTAAGCACATTATTCTAAATATTCAGTCCAAATCTCATTGGATCATTGGTTAAGGAGATATTGTCTTCTGGAGTCATATTTGGGCTGGTGATCTACTCGGATTTTCAGGGTTCCTGACACCAGTTATTTCCTTCAGTAAAGATTTCTATTATCCCTTGTTTTTTAATAAATTTATAAATTTTATCCATCGGTATTTTCTTAAAATATCCATATAAATTATAAATTTTATAAATGTGTTTTCACCTCTTCTGCTTTAGGTGTTTTTTCTACTAAAGTATATCATAGTGTGCTGCATGTTCCTTCTACTCTCGATGCCTAGGGATCTAACCTTTGGTGAAAACATATATCTGCGAAATATAATTTTTTGGTATGGAGGATATGAAACTCCACTGTTCCCATTAATGACCAGATCAAGAACAAGGGTATCCAAATGGTATCAAAGTGCACCTGTTGTAGAAACCCCAACAAAGAATCAGCCTCTCATCGCTTTTTTTAAGCGATTGGGATAAATTTTTGTATCACTATTTCAATGATTCTTTTGGTCTTTCCCACCATGACTGGATAGGTGAAGAACTCCTCCATATTTGGTTTAATGTTGTCATTGAGGGTTGTCAATACAGAAATCTGAGGGTGCTTATTTTTTCAGCTGATTGCTGGTGTTTATGGGAGGCTAGGAACAAGGTCTTCCATAAGGGGGTCACTGCTTCATGCAGGTATCTTGTTGCAAGAATACATTTTCTAGTGGTTGAACTTGTTCCCTTATCAAAATATGTGATTCATCTCCTTCACTCAGTAGACTCCTACAGGTAGGTAAGGCTTCTTCCAGTAGGTAGGGTGCACCTTCCCAGGGGCGTCAAAACCATTGGGTTCTTGATTTCAAGATAAATTTGTATGGTTCATGTTTCCATGGTTACATGAATGGGAGTGGACTTGTTCTTGATTTGGGTGGCTCATTTATTTTTTTCTTCAATGTGTCTTATGGTCCTGGTGATTCTCTAATGTCAGAGGCTTGTTCTATGTGGGGTGGCTTGGAGTTTTGTAGTAACAACAATATGATCTTATAATTTGTGGATACAAACTCAATGATCATCTTTCATTCTCTACAGGGTTGGATCAAAGTGACATGGTCTATTATTTATCGCATTCCTAGAATCATGGAACATATTAATGACCACACTACATTTCATCATACTTGGATGGAAGAGAACTATGTATCAGAATTTTTGGCTTCAAGGGTTATCCCAGTGAGTTCTTGTATAAATTTTTACTAATTTTGGCTCTCTTTATTTGGGATACATTTCCATTGTGATATTTTATGCCTTTGGTATTCACTCTTTTATATCCCATGATCTATTTTCTCTTTGTTCCCATTCTTTAATAAAAATTTTAATTTTAAGTAAGTGAATGCACAATACATGATGATCACCATATCATGTAGTTCATATGGGTACAAGCTGGGTTTACACTTTATACACACCACATACATAATTAGTTTTTTTTAAATGTTCTATAGATGGTATTATCCAGGATTGTTGGGATAGACATTAAGATACCTTAATGAATGAATTAAATAATTAATTTATTAATTTGGGTAATTTATCATAAAGAAGGAATCACCAAAATTAATTCTAACTAGTTGTTTTAAATGTGTATTTGTTACATGTATGTGACTGATCATAATCTTGACCAAACAATGTATGTGTTAAATTTCTTTTAATTTAATTTCATTGGTTTTATTATTATTATTAAAGAAAAATGTTGTCTTGTGAGTCATCCCTCCTCTTTGATATAAAGGGACCACATTGCTGCATTTTTTTATTTAAACCCCATATCAATTCCATTGTATCCCCTCAACTACATGTTAGTTAAAAGAATATATAAAGGAAAATAGATCCTACATGTGGGAATATGGTTTCGAACCCGGGCCGAGGTGAAATTAACCAATGATATACAATGGTATATGGTGGAATACTACAACTCACAATCCAAGCCTGACTCATGAATTTTTTCCCTTAATATCATAGGTAGATTTATTGTCTACTTAATAAATCAAACATTATAAAATATAATGGTAAATTTATTTTATTTATGTCTAACATGTGATTAATTTTATGGATTATTTATTGTGATCACATAAACAATTATATTAATAAGCATGAAAGAACGAATTAAAATAAATAGATTATGCGTAAATGTTTTATCAGAACATGATTAATTACATATTTAAAGTACACTAAATATTAATAATTCATTTAAAAGGATAATGAAATATAAATTCTACATAATAAAAAATTCCTCAATAATATATTAAGTTATATTAAGGCTTCCATTATCTATGTTAAGATAGAACCATAGTTAAAGTGTCGGTTCATGCCTTTTGAGGGGTACATTTAATTTTCAGGGAGTTGATTCAAATATATTGGTTAGAATTAACAAAAAATGTATTGAATTAAAAATATCATGTCTGTTCAACATAAATTTGTAAGAAAATGCGAAGGACATTTGAGTTAGGATTTTAGGATTGGGGATTCCACTAGATAGATCAAGGATTTGTAAACCTGAAGTTGGTAAGACCGCTTAAAAAAATACCTTCTTATAATATACATTGATCTTTTTGGATTATAGGAAGGGAAATATGGATCCTTGAAAATAGAATATCCATGTGATTTGATATTCTTAGTTCAATGGTAAGGGATACTAGGATATCATAAAATAATGAGAGACTTAATTAAGATAATTAAATTATTATGTCTCACATACTTTATAAATCATGTAAAGTACTAATAACTCAATTTTAATTATTATAAAAAAATGAAAATGAAACAATTAAAACAATATGTTCATTCCATGAATCAGGGAATCTATTTATAGGCATAAATTCACCAGAGTTTTATAGTTTTTTATAAATTGCTTTACTATTAAAAAAAATTTATTTTGTATTGGAATCATTTATTCCAAATAAAATTATATATAAAGGAATTGAAGGTTAAAATGAAGTATACCATATATTTATAGAAGATTATTCATATACCTATTGCATCATGTTATCAACAATGTTTAGAGAGATGGTGAATCAATATAAGTACTTGAATGATTATACCACACCTTCTCATCTCATATCTCGGAGAAGGAGAAATAGAGGTGAGAGATAAATGATATTGTCACTACACTATATTAGTGTAAACTAGGAGACAACCATTTAATTACAAACCATGTCTTAGGAATTTACATGTACATTGACTAGTTATAAATGTTTGGCTTCTATTTAGACAATAAATTATCTATTAATATTATATTATCTTAATTACCACCCATGTTTATATTCACCAAGGATAATTGGATGAAATGTATGGATATATTTATTAGGAATATATTTTATACAATTCACCGGATGGAAAAGTATTGGTGGGAACTGGGTTCTCCACTCCTTTCAGTGAATTGAGTGAAATTACATGTGTAAAATAACATGGATACTATAAATCTAATGGTGTATTGTCAAAATCCTTTAAAGAGAATAAAGATTCAAGGGGAGATAAATAAATAGGTGGCTATTTTCTTATCATGTGTAATAAATGTTCACTAGAAGGATAATTGAAATGAATTGAAGAAGAAGCAATCAAAAGATTATACTTTAGGTATATTCATCATTAGATGTAATTTTTATGATATACTTATGGGTTATATGTTTACACATATATGTATTTAAGATATAGTAACCAAGTAAGTATATAAGTATTATAAGAATTATGGTTCATTCTCAAATGTTCTAAAAGGGTGATTCCTTGATTAGATAAATGAAGAGCATAAATTTAGGATTTTGTGGTGAAATTATTCAACTTAAACTATATTTTTCTATTGATTGTTACCAAAAAATTTATCTCAGTATCTATTTTAGACACAATGAGACATTATTTCATATATGAAATACATGTTTTTATGTTATTTCATACATAAGTAATAGTTTATTAATTATAGAATCATAGACATTCAACTAGAAATAATGATTACAAAAATATAATACTCAATTAAAAGATAGTGGAATGGTAATACCTTTTCAAGAAAACTAATAGTAGTTAACTTTTTGATATCAAGAAAAGTGTATTAGTCTATTTTTAGCTAAGACACTTAGTATACTAACATACCACTAATCATGTTTTATGATAAAGAAACCCTTAGAAAAAAAGGTGTGAAATAAATATTTCAAAGCTATTTTAGAAAGGCCTTGTTAACTATTCTAATAAGAAGATAGAGTTAAATTTATTTACTTCATGAGATTCCTTTAATAAATTTTAGAAAATCTCAGTGGAAAAAAATTAGTGAACTTATTAATGATATAGGATCCTTTAGGCTAGCTTGGCGAATAACATATTATCCAAGTAATCAGCATTCATATAAATGTGGTGTGAGAGAATTCTCATAGTCATATTTCCTTATATAAATCAATAGAGTGATAATAGAAAAATTGATATCAATGATGTGCCTTATATGTATTGTAAGTCTTATATAGTTTCTTCCAAAACATGTTTTTCAAATAGTATTGAAATAACCAATCATATTCCAACTATATTGAAAAATGGTTATCATATCAAATATTATATGATGATATTATATTATGTCATATAATAAATCATTTGATGGGAAACATCTAATATAAAATCACCTATCATAAGAAATAAAAAGTGAAGATCAATGAGTTATCCTATCAGGATATTAATTCCAAGATATAGAAAAGTATCAATCTAATATGGATACATTTTTATATGTGAAACACATATCTTTTGAGATAGTGAGATAAATACATAAATTATATTATGTTAATGCTTTGGATTCACATGAGTTGACATAGTAATAGTAGACTTTTCTCAACATAGTGGTAGTAGTTGTTTATGAGATTTAAACTATACAGAAAATCAAACCAAAGAGGATTTTTATGTTCACTATGGTCTGTGATACATACATATTATTCTATTAGAGTAATGATTCCTATAATCAATAAATAAATGTCAACATGATAAGATTGAAAAGTATGTTTGAATTCAATATTGGATTCCATGTACCAAAAATTTGGAGCTCCGCATTTTGGATGTTTCAAGAATTGATATTATTGGTGAGTATTCAAGAGAAACTAGGAAACAAATGTACACATCAGTAAATATAAAACAAGATTTATTATTAAATGTTCTTTAAAATGGCTATACATATTCTGTGGAACAACATATAAAACAATCATAATGATAAAATCATTTTTATTCTACTTATCAATTAATTTTATTTATTATCATTATATTGAGATATTGATTGTTAAGAAAACCGACTAGGAAGAAACCATATGGGAGATGTCAATATAACGTGACAAGAAGGAGACCCTATAGAATATTTTTATATAGAATAGATAGAAACGGTTGTTGATATCAATAAATTATATTATTATAGGAAATTTACACATATCTATTTATAGATAAAAACACACATAGTGATCATAGAATGATCATTTGAAATTATGGAGTTCCATTTGTATATAAGAGCTTAGTGGGAGTGATATAGTTTTCCATGATAGATATTATTAAAACATATGGAAAATATATTTCATGTCATACCGATTTGATAAGATTAATGTATGAATTTCTCCATGAATGACATAAGGTTGCAACCATATTCTAGGAAACAATATCTATAAATATTGATATTTGAGTTTGTTAAGTCCAGTAATAATATATATATATAGAAAATGTATTATTAAGTTCTAGATATAATTGTTGGGGAAAAAATTGTTGTTGATTTCACATGACATATAGTATTTCTAGGATAACATGTGTGGGATTACGATGTGATTAATGAGATACATATAATTTCAAAAGTTTTAGTGCTTAGAATCTATCTCATATTCCATGGTTTTTATAGATGTATGATATTTCTAATAAATGAAACATAATATGTGAAAAACATATTACAACTAGTTGTTTCCATATATATAATATCTAAGTATGTTACTTTGAGGATTCATCCTTGAACACTACAAAATATTTCATTTTAAGTCAAGAATCAATTTTATTATATTTGAAGGTATTTATGGTTTTCAGTTTTAGATAATTATCCTATCACCTTTTATTAATTATATATTACATCAAAAAGTGGAAAATTCAACATATTTTCCATGTTTCCCACAAAACAAAACTTTTATGATATAACAAGTTTTCTTTTCATGAAATATCTTCACAATTTTTATCATCACCTCATCATATTCCCTACACATCCTAAAATCCTTGTGAAATACATTTTAAACCTTGGGATGATCACAAATATCTCATTAACAGAAATATAAAATTAAATAAAACTTATTGTTCAAGAATACTTATACAAGATTTTGTCTTAACTAAAATTAAACTTTGGTATCAAAATAAACATTTCATTAACCAAGAAACCAACTTTTCTACCCAAATATTTTAATAAAAGAATTGATAACTTATAATGGTTCCTTTTTAATCATTTAAATATTATGAAAACTTCTTCAAATTAATGTTATTAATTTCACCCATATGATTTGGCATATACATTCCATTAAATATAATCTCATGAGTATTAATATTGGAACATAACATAAATAACATGGTATCAAAATATCATTACAATATTAGAAATGTGGTATAAACACAAAACATGATATAAGTATAACATATCGCAAAATGCTAATAAAATATCACATGGTGGATAGAGTCCCATAGTGGATTATTTATTATCATTAATCATATAAATAATGTCTCATGAGACAAAAGCATTTCCCAGTGCATTGGAGTTATATCTGGGTTCACATATCAAAACATGTTAATTATTATGTGTTCAATAAAGGGGAAATTAATAATAATTCATAAACATAAGAATTACCCATGGAATGAAATGGGTTTCATAATCTTTCTTTATATCATAATCAAATGAAATTTCATAATGAAGTCATTTGAGAAATGAACCTCAGGCATGTATTACCCAATCAGATAAAGAGATAATAAGATAGGTATATATGTGAGATATATATATATATATACACATAATCTAGAATCACTACACTACTTTAAATAGAGATAGAAAGTGAGTTAGAGATATAATAGTCATAACTCAAAGAAAAATGGTGGTTTAGAGAGACCACTTATTTAAAATATAAAAATTTCCAAATTTTTAATGATTTTTTTACTTTAAAATAATATTTAAAGACTTTAAAGTAATCGTCAAATAATTTATTTTTCATGATGATGGGAAAAAAAATTATTCTGTACACATTAAAACAAAGATTCCTTTTGCATTTTCGGTAAAAATTCAACAGTTCCTCATTCCAAAAATGATAAGAATATTTTTTTTAAAATTTTTTAAATTAAAACATGGATAAAAATGAATTCAAAAATGAATTTTATATTATTAAAAAAAATCTTAAAAATATTTCTAGAAAACAATGATATGGAAGAAAATGTTTTAGAAAAAAAACCTTTAAAACATTTAAAATGAGGTTTTAAATAAAAGTGTCCCATATGTTAAACCTTAAAATGATTCTTTTTTAAAATAATTTTATAGAAATTAAAATATGGTCAGAAGTTAACTTTTTAATCCATTTTAGTATAAAGAAAAATTTCTTGAAACATTTATAAGAATATGGACATAGAAGAGAAAGAGTTGGAAGGGAAACAAAAGAAGAGGATTTTTTAAAGAAAGTTCCATACATTGTGCTCGAATTGTCACGTGTGTTCCTTATCTTATTAAACAATAATGTTTTATTTATTTTTTCATTATTAATAATCCTTTTAATATTTATTATTCCTTTTATTTCAATTATTTCCATGTTATATACAATTATGTAATTAATAAAGTTCATGTAGGATGTTTTGATGATATTCAACTCATATATCCAAAATGACTTTGATAGGTTGCCTATGGTCAAAGGGTAAACTATTCCATGATCACCATAATAATAATAATCATGAAATAATTATCATTCTTATACATCAAATATAATTTTAAAACCAATCATGAATTATGATAATTAAAAAAGAAATGTATTACAATCATGGAGATTGTTGGGCGTACGTATACATGAGTAACATTTCCATTTTCAACGTTAATTATGAAAAGAAGATAATTATTATTTTATATTTATAAATATATAGTAATATCATAAATAACATATTATTTCTTTAAAATTACTTATATATATCACCATGGGCCGTGGTTATGAAAAAATAATCATATCACTTTATGGTGGTTGTATTCCACACGTACACACAAACAAAAGTATCATTTTTTGATGAATAGAAATGTATGAAAGTAAGTGATATATTATGAGTTAATAATAATGATAATTTCCTGAATATAATATACACATTAAATCCATCATTTCAACCATCTGTAGGAATAGGTGATGGAAATTGAATTATAACTGTTCGTGAGGTGGTTGTCAGTTTTGCACACAAACAATGATTTAATTTCCCATTTGATGGAATAGAAGATGAATACAATTCATTTCTTCATCATGAAATAAAATTACCATGTGTATTATATATTAGGTCATAATAATACAATGATAGAAAAGAAGGGGGTGAATTCTGTCTTTTCGATAATCTTAGACAGATTCGGGTGTTTAAACTTCTTTGCAATTTATAAAGATAGAAAATATTCACTTTTGTAAGTATATTGAGAAGAAATGAAATAGTAAAGAAGAAATAAATAATTTTTATAGTGTTTTGGGATTCAAATATACCCTAGTCCACTCCATAGACACTCTCTTTGTGATATTGGTGATTTTCACTAGAATGTTCCTCTTATCATAAGACCATCAAAACTGAGTGTAGAAAGTTGAAACCTTTACAATAATGATTTATAATGCATTATAGTTATTTTATAGGGATGTAGAATCTCTATAGCTTAGTCTAAAAAGATGATACTACACTACGACTGAGTCTGAGCAGCCAAAGTTCCAATAAATCATAAGAGTTTGATTTTATTGAATAACCAAAGTCTTTTTCATAGTTTCAAAAACAAATAATAGAAAAAATATATTCTAGTTAAAATGTAAAATTATTCACAAAATATTATCTTTAAAGAGTTCTTGGTTGGGAATGATCTTAAATAAAAATAGCAATAACCAACAACAAAAATAGTTTTGATCAACATCTTACATAGTACATGGTTGAAACATGTGTATCTTCAAAGTGTAGCTTCTTTGGAATAATAAAAAATTTCAATTATTTGTTTCTTTGTATCAGTTTTGTATTACAAATATATATCACATATGTGATTCAAAAAACAAAAATACTCTTGATATTTATCAATAGAAACTTGGCTTGCTTTAAGTTAATTAGATCCATGAATATATATTGATATATCTCAATCACTTGAATTTAAATTATTTAAGAGGGTTGTAATATCCCATAGAAACAGGAATGTTTTATCCATTGAATATGAGCCTTTGAATCAGTAGTAAAAAATATATAAAATAATATTTACTTCAATCATGACCATTACACAAATCATGGAAAATATATTTAATTTAAAAACTTCTCCATGAATAGTCATATGTATGGTTTATCCACATGAAAAAATCTTCAAATGTAGGGTTTCCAATGTAAATTTTTTTGTAAAAAGTAGGGTTGGTTGCATCGGGTTGGTTACAAAAGTAGGGTTGAAGAACCATGTGTTTATTCCTTTAAACATATGGTTTCTTACAACTATTAGGGTTGATCATCTATACTTTTCAAACAATATAGGGTAAATGATCCATTTGTTTCTTCCAAATGTAGGGTTTCCATACCATACATTATGATTATAAACATAGAGAATGAAAATTGATTCTGACATACTTTAAAACACATTTAGAATAATTGAAAACAAGTACATTACCCTGTAAATAAGATAAAATTATCAAGAATTATATTCCTGAGTAATACTTCAAGTTACTTCATTAGTAAAATAAAAAGGGTATTTATGAGCATCAAAATCAATAATATTTTTATAGTGTTGTTGAAACAATACATTTTCAACAAAATCCCCCTTTTTGATGATAAAAACCCCATAACATAACTTATATAAAATACATGAAATGTAAATAGAAATGAAATAATATCTTTAAAAATATACAACATAGATTATAATTTTCATTTAAAATTAATTTTCACAGTGAATACATTCTTTTTAGTTAAAATAAAACATAAAATAAAAACTATTTAAAAAATCAATAATGTTGTGTTTACCAAATTTTCTACCCCTTTTTGTTATATCAAAAAAAAAGTAGCTATAAATGGATTAAAACACATTCAATATAGCACATAACTATGAATGAATTATTATAATATACTAAAACTAGAAAGCTATGGATTATGACTATAAAAATGGAATGAAATATTATCAACTATTAGATTAAAATATAATAAACAAAATAATTTGTTTAAAATATATTTATGGTTACAATAATCATTTAGGATGAGATTTTTCAAGAAGTAGGACTGGGTGAGGTTGATATGTAAGGTTCAGAAGAGGTTTTAGAAGCTTTTGAAGCTCAATCAGCATGAATAACTTCCTTCAACATTCCCATATATCCTCTTAAGCATTCAATAAGATTTTAATCCAACTTTCCCATCAAAATTGTGTAATCCCGAATAGTCATTAAACATTCCACTAAATTCAATTTTAGAAAATCATGAACTATTTCATCTAATTGAACAATATGGGAAACAAATTAACCTAACTGACTGAGAAAATGTCAAATAATAGGCTCTCCTAATGTCAAATTCTCCATAAAATCTCTCTTATTTAATGGAAAATCATTTAATGGTGCACAATAACTCATTAATGAATGTAGCCATTGATTGAAAGTTGACATGATAATATTAATTTCTTAAAACCTTCTAACTAAATCTATTGAAGTTTTTGGTGCAGATGTAGATGTTGTGGACATAATATCACTACTTCTTATAGATTCAAAATGAATCCCAAAATATCTTTTTAAATATATAAAATATTTCTTTGGATCATATTCTACTCATAGTTTTCCAAACAAATCTGGCATTTCTCTACAAGAAGCATCAAAATCTATTATTGAAACCAAAATTTCTATGAAATTGTATAGTTGGTCCTAAAAAGATTAAAATTCTTCTCTAGTTATTATTTTCCATCTCAAATTTCCAAAAAAAATCCTTATAGTATCCATCTCACTTTTTAGATTTAAATTTTCTTCCCACAGCATATTAAAATTTATAAAAATATCCTCAATTTGATTATCTAATAAATCATATGATTCTTTTTATTGGTATTGAGATGGTTCTCCTCTGTCAACCAAGGTTAAATATTTTTCTTTATCTTTTTCACTAGAGGAGGAAGATGTAATATCAATAAAATCTTTATTCTCATCGATTTTAGAAATTTCCTTATCCAATGAATCAGAAAAAAGAGATTGAACGATTCTTTACTGACCTAGTAGTGTCAACTACTGCTGGTTGTTCTTGCTCATTTCCTTGAGTATTCGCCTAAACTTATTTTTTAGTAAGATATTTTTTAAACTTATTTTCATCATGAACCTATTGCTATTTATTTTCATTTTTACTATTAGAAATAGATTCTGGCTCTTTACTAATGTTTGGTTGAATATCAGGTTTTTGTTCTTATACAGTGACTGAAACTACTAAAAAAATAGTGGATAAGCTTCTTATATTTCAATAGAAACTTCTTGTTCTTGAATTTTATGATCCTGATTAGTAGTTTCATCCATTTTTCTATGTCGAATGATAAGGGACTCAAAATTTTCTTCTTATAAATTTTCTTCAAGAGATTGTTGAACACCTCTTATAGATTCTGAATTAGAGACATCATATCTGATTCCACGTATCTTTATTTGAACTACATCCTCTATTCTTGATTCTGCAACTTCTCATTCTCGAATTCAAACTACACTGGTAGATCTCAAATTTATTTTCCCCCAGAGTAATAGGAATATATTCTTGTTGGTATTATTAACTAATAGGTTACAACATTCCTCTAACTATACTATATAATAAACCTATTTTCCTCAAATATATATCATTCAAAATGTTACTATGATGAAACTTAGAGTGTAATGGTACATTTCAAATCACTTTAAATTTATTTAGAAGAAAAGAAACAATCCTTCCATATAGATGAAAAAACATCCTTATATTTTCCTGAAAACAGTAATGCATATACCAAATCATATATCATAGGAAATGAAGCTTAATTTATATCATCATAAAAAATATACCATACATATTAGGGTAATTAAAATTTTATTGAAATAAAGTTCTTGGAAGTATTTGTAACTGAATAAACTTGACAAGAACCTTATGGTCAGTCTCAAGATCTTTTACAAACATATTCCTAATCAAGGTTGAATCCAATAGAAAAGATATAACATACTCTAATTTATGTTATTCATTTTTTATTTGATGAAGATCAAAATTAAAAACCCTTTTCGATGGGGGGGCACTGAAAAATCTTTACAATTTCTGCAAATGAAATAGAAAATTCCTTATCAATTATGTTCGAAATGATAACATCTTCTGTGTCACACAAGTTGGACTATATATATCTGTAAAATTCATTTACTTCAATGTCAAACACCAATGAGGTAGTTTATTCATTAAAAATAAATTCTAAATCTTGAAAGGATATTGCTTGTTTCAACATTATATTTTTCTAGTTTATCCGTTCAAAACTTATCACATTTCTATGAATAATCTTTTTATAGATGATGTGTTGTTGCTTTGATCTACTCAATTCTCTTACTTGTGTTCTCCTGATCATCGACATTGTTATGAATCTAAAGGTTGAAGGTTTCTGACTATTGGGTTTCTAGGGTAAGAAGATATCTCTAGAAGTTGAACGGTTTTAAATACATTGGATAAGTGTCAGAGAGATAGAGAGTGGGTTTTCTAACAATTTTGGTGACACTGGTTTTGGTTTCACGATCCAATTACTCAATGTAATCATTATTTATTTTTATTTTGAAAAGACATGATTTTTGGGAAACAAAAAATAAATCATTGTTTCATATAACAAAAAAATTAATTAATAATAATATAATCAAAACTAATATAGTTATTACAAAATTAATGGAACAAATCAATAAAAATTTACTTAAAATTGAATATTTATAACTCCCCATTAATAAAATCAAAACTAGTACAGGGAAGTGGTTTAGTAAAAATATCAACAAGTTGATATTTATTATTTAAAAATTCAAAAGTTATATCATTTTTAAGAACATTAAATCTTAGGATGTGATGTCTTATATCAATATGCTTGGTTATTTAATGAATTACATGATTTTTTAAAATATTAATTGCACTTTTATTATGTCATAAAATATGAATTTTATAGAAATTAATTCCAAAATCTAGTAAGGTGCGTTTCATTCAAAAATATTATACACAACAACTACCAATAGATATATATATTCTCCCTCAGAATTTGATAGGGTAACTAGATATTGTTTCTTACTTTACAATGAAATTAAATATTTTCATAAAAAGGGACAGGTTCCTGATGTGATTTCTCTATCTAATATACATCCTCCAAAATCATTATCTTAATATGAAATTAAATAAAAATAAGAACTTTTTTTATAAAGTATAGATTGAAAAAAAAATCCTTTTATATATCTAAAAAGTATTTTAACAGCATTAATATGGAATTATTTTGGATTTGACTAAAATATAGCATATAAACATAAAAAAACATTATGTATGGTCTTCTAACAGTAAGATATTGTAAACTACAAATCATACCTCTGTATAACTTGTTGTAAACTGGTTTTACAACTTTATCCACATCAAGATTTTCGTTAGTACATATGGGACTTGTATAAGTCTTATGATTTCTAGTCCACACTTATTCAATAAATCAATAATATATTTTCTTTGATTTTAAAATTTTACATAATCCTTTTGAGAAATTTTAAATCCAAGAAAGAAATTTAATTCTCCTATAATACTCATTTCAAATTTTTTTCATAAGGTTAGAAAAATCATTACAAAGGTTTTTATGTGTTGAACTAAAAAAATCATCTATATAAATTTTTACTAATAATATATCATAATAAATATTATTCTTAAAAAATTAGGATTTTATAACCTGATAGAAAATACATTTTTCAAAAAAGTAGAGCTTATTCTCTCATATCAATCTCTATCATCTTGTTTAAATCCATAAGAGCTTTAGTAAGTTTGAAAACTGAATTTGGTAGATGATTTAAAAAACATGTGGTTGTTAAATATAAACATCCTCCATTAAATATCCATTTAAAATGGATGATTTTACATCAATCTAATATAACTTAAAATTCATATGATATGAATAAGCTGGATTGATTCTAATATCCTCTAATCAAGAAATAGGTGAAAATTTTACATCCTAGTCCATACCTTATTTTTGGTTGTATCCTTTATCTACTAATCTTGCTTTATGTCTAGTTATTATTCCTTTGTCGTATTGTTTATTTCTAAAAAACCATTAGATTACTATGATAGGATAATTGTTTGGTCTGTCAACTAATTCACAAACCTTTTTTCCATTTAATTGATTATGTTTTTATTACATATCCATTAAATAACTCTCATAATTTAATGATTCATCTATAGTATTGGGTTCATATTATGATAGGAAATAATAAAATTTATCTATGTTTACTACATTTATTCTAGTTTTTACTCATGTATCTAGATATCCTATAATAGTTTCTAATGGATGGTCCTTTATGGTTCTAAATTTTAATGTCCCGTATTTTCTAGGTATTTTTTAAAATATTTTATGGATTATTTTCAAGACTAAGTGCTGAAAAAATGTGAGATTCCAAGCTCTGGTGTGTCCATAATAAATTTTTAAAAGATATTCATATATAAAAGAGGATGCATGTACAGTTTTACTAAAAAAGAGAAAAAACATCTAAATAGGTGTCTGAATCTGAAATCTGATGTCACTATTGAGTTCAAAATGGTGGCTTTTCCCTTGGCACGACCTAACATTGTTTGGTACAGGTCATTTGTGAAAAAGTTGTCATGGGCATGAAATAACTAAAATAATTTAATAACATTAATTTTATTTGTTGTGTTTATGTAGTGACCTGGTTTCCTTCAAATGAATCCTTATGTTAGAATTATATGGTTAGGTGAATAGCCATGGAACTTTTTGAGTAAGCATTGGAAAGAGAGATCCGGAAATTCCTTCAGATAAACGATTAAGGATCATGGATCGGTGACCGACGCAAATTGGGTTCGAAGGATCTCACCGACGATGATGACACAATGACCATTCTTCATCAATGAGTAATCCAAATTGAGGTAGGTCATGTTATTTTGATTTTATATTCCCCATTCTTGAATTCCATGATGAACACAGACTAATCAATGAACATATTGATCTGCAGTTTGATCGTATTGTGGGATGGGTTATTTTTCAGGATTTAACGGGAGTTTTATCTTTAGATTTATATGATTTATTTATCATTCTAATATATATCAACCAATATCGACCTGAACATCGATCGACATTCTTCCCTCTTGTTTTCATTTGTGATTTTTTCCCCCGATTCCTCGTTCCTCGTGTGTTCTTCATCTTCCCCATGGTTTGATATACCATTGAAATATCTATCGTTTCACATTATATTATTAAGGAAATGATCTAAAATCATAAATCCAGAATCAACACAAATCGATAGAGGTGTGATGGTGGTTTTGGAAATGAATAGAATGATTTTTGATCCTGATTTCTCATTCTTTAGTGCAAAATGAAGAACGATGACGATTCATTTTCTAAGCTAATTAAAGTCTCGAATCTTACCAATTGGGTGATGGAATGAACGAATGACATCAGATCTAGAGTTTCATGGAGAACTGGCCACTATAATGGAATCTAGAATATCTACGATGCGAACAAGAGGAAGAAGAAGGGTTTTTATAAAAACATGATACACACGGTGTGTAGTCCTTGACTACACAACATGTATCCCCTTTAGAACGACTTCACATGGACCTGAAGGAGTACATAGACAAGGGGTGGAGTACATTGGTTTCCTACATGTCATGTACTCCTCCACACTGCTTGGCATGGACTATGTATACTGGATACCCCATGTACTGGTACACAGTCTAGGATACATGGGCTAACACCATGTACTAGCACACGACTATTGTAAATAGGCAGGCCCAGATGTAAGGACTCAATGTGTAACCATTCTATACACCTTTTATTCATCTTTTACATGACATGGTTTAATGGAATGGTTCATTGTACATGGGATGTATCAGGGTCAAGGGACATAGTGTGTACCCCTACTATACATAGTGTAGCACTTTCTACATGGATTAAATATCTTTTCCAAAATATCTTAGGCAAGTTTAGTTAGGTTTTTTTCCCTTTATTTTGTCATTAAAAGTTGGTTTGGATCATTCCCTACTCTTAGGACTATGATCCCTTCAGTGGGAATTTCGAGATATAGTAGTTGGAATCCCCCTGAGAGGCATGGAGTGGGATCCTCTATTCATATTCATGCCCTATGTGGAGTTTTTTGTATCAATGTGACTAAAACTATTCCACCACTAATCTTCTACATAGTGGGTTAATCCAGAATGATTTGTTGGTATCACCCCATGACCAAGTTGTGATCCTCATCTATGTATCATATTATCTTTAGATCTATCTACATATCTCTATCATGAAAGTACCCTATGAGCAGTACCTATAAAAAAAAACATCATCAGTGTTATCGCACTTAGGAATCTGTTCTCCCAAAAGATTTCTATGCGGAATCATTGATATGGAATCATAGGGTTGGTATATAGTGGCAGTGACTTACCTCTAGATAGTGTGTCTCAGATTGAGTAAATTTATATATTTTTATTATATATGCTTTAGAAATAAACCTGTTTAGAGTTAAATGTACTTTCCTTTGTTATATTGCTTTGTGGATTTGGGGTGTCTTGCTGAGTATTGTTTTACTCACCCCTAATAAATATTTTCTCACACAAGTTGTGTCTTGTGCAGATGATCGACCTTTGGGTGGAGTCCTAGGAGGACCAAGACTAGACGGTGCTTAGTGTGGTTGGAAAGACTGAGGTGTGTTCCTATGGCTTTAGACAGTAGTCCTAGTACCTTTTACTTGTATATTGGACTTGTGTTGAAATACTCTTTATGGTGATCTTGAATTTGACCCTATATATTTTACTTTACTTCCTATCATACTCTGGTTGTGGGATATAGATTTATGCATCCATTGGTTACTTAGTGGTTTTTACATTTTAGTATTTTGTGAGCTCGGATATGTGTGTGTGTGTAAAGACACATAATAAATGCCTCCAATGTTAGTGATATGCCTACTCAGTACTAGTCACCAGCTCTTGGCCTATTGGAGTCGTGATTGGGGAGTTGCGTCATGGGACCCACCAGGACGAGTCATGATAGTGTGGTATCCGAATGGTTGGATCAAATTTGGGATCGGGAGTCTTTGAGATTCGTTTGGGGGAATAGTGTTAGGTGTTTTGAGTTCATATTTTAGGCTAGGGACACTTGTGTTAGTGCAGGGACCAATGTATCCATACACTAGGACTCTGATCACATGCTTTTGGACTCAGTACAAGAGAACATTGTTTGTAGGGAAAACAATGGTACATGCATCATATAGAAATGGAATGTGGTTTCCTTTTCCTTCTTGAGTTAGTTCTCTAGATAGAAGCAGTGACCAAGGAACATCTTGTTTTCTTATATGATACCTCCATAAATTATATTGGCTTGGATTCAGCTGATTGCTTATGAGGATGAACCCATCAGTGATGAGACTTCAATTTAGGGACTAGTTCCTGAGATGTTACCTCCATGTGGTGAAACAACATTATCACTACTTGTAGAGTATAACATTATACCTGGGATACCATAAAATGAGGTGCACATGATGAGATAACTTCATGAGTTTTAGCATCAGAGACCCCCTAGGTTCTGATGCGAGCCCAACCCATAGGTGGTTATGGAATGGATTGAGGTAGAGACCCAAGTTTTATTATCTGGTCATGACACTAGAAGGTCAGATGGTGGTCCTAGTGGATAGCCTTCTACAAGGATGAAAAGGATGATGGTGGAGTTTGGATAAAAAAACTTATGACGAGGAAACTCTTTTGTGGACAGAGTTCAAGGGCCTCTTTATAGAGGAGTTTTCACTAGCTATGCTAAGGGCAATGCGTATCTAGGAGCTTCATTAGCTCCAGTGGGGAAACATGCTAGTAGCTGATTTTTCGTCATGGTTTACCAACCTTTCTAGGTACTCGATGGATATGGTATGAGATTAGTACTTTAGGGATTGAAACTTCAAGTGAGATCTCCATAGAGGAATCTGATCCGGTGTTATCCCTCTGTCAATCCCTACTTATTTTGGGGTGCTTGAGCGGTCTTTGGTGGTTGAAAGCTTCTTGGTTGAGAAAATACAACCGATGATAGTCAATAGTGGGAAATAAGGAGTAGAAACCTTAGAAGTAAGAAGACAACATTAGTCATAGGGAACTAGATGTGGGAGATGTTTCAGGATGAGGTCCTAGGATAGAGGATCTATAGTTCAGGGCTCAAAGGGTGGATCATGTCAGCCTAGAGATAGTTAGTGCTATTCATGTGACGATAGGGGATATATCACTTGAGATATTCCAAACTGTCGTACTACTAATAGGGAGATTGTTCATGGACACCCAAGGTAGAGGAAGTGGAAAGGGAAGGCAGATCCCTAGGGTGGAAGATGTGGCAGAAGAGCTGGGAGAGTGGTAGGAGGTGGTTGACATTTCAAATTGTTACCATCGCCACCACTAGGTGCTCCACACCAGGGTCAGGGAGGTGGAGGATAAGAGAGGGGACAACTGCATGTGGTCGAGGAATAAAAACTAGGGCCTATAGAAATTAATTAAGGTTTGATATGTGTATTTTCTACTTTATCTAGAGTATTGATGGATACCGGTGATATCTATTCATTTCCTTCCACATACCTGGTATGAGAACTAGAGATTTCAGTTGAACCGTTGACTCAAACCATACTCTTGGAGACACCTACCAGAGAAGAATCAGTGATCACACATCTATGATGACAGTGTGAAATAACCCTTAGAGGTGGGAATTTCGGTTAAAACCTCTTTGTAGTGGTGTCGAGGCCTTGAAACATCATTCTATTTATGGATTGGTTATATGTAGTCCATTCCCAGATTAAATGTTTTAGGAGAAGGGTGGGGTGTGTATGTAGTGATGGAATGGATTTTTCCTTGCTTGTTGAAAAAGAAACCTAGGTATTGGAAGATAGAATCATGCATAAGAGGGTATAGTTGATTACTCATAATTTGGTTGTCCTTACCCTCGGTATAGTGGATGTTATGAGTTTCTAGTTTCATGCAGTGTTGACAGAGTACAAGAACATCTTTCCTAAAGATTTTCTAGGTTTACCTCATCATCTAGAGAGAGAATTATACATTGATCTACAATCTTGAATGACACTGATATCTACACCTACATATCGGATAGCTCCCACAGAGATTTGTGAGAAGAGGGTGAATCTAGAGGATTTGTAGAGGAAGGGCTTCATGAGACCCAGTGTTTTTCCCTGGGTAGCCCCAGTTTTGTATACCAATAAGAAAGATGGGAGCTTCAGGTTTTATGTGGACTTCTGAAACTGAATCCAAGTGAACGTGAATAATAAGTATCCACTACTAATGATTAATGAAATCTTTGATATTTTGGGGGAGTCCCAATGGTTTTTGAAGGATGAACTTAGATCAGGTTATCACCAATTGTGAGTAAGGGATGAAGATATACCCGAAACAATATTCTGATGTCTCTATTATCCCTATGATTACTTGGTGATTCCCCTTAGCATACTGAAAACCATAGCAGTGGTCATGGGAATCATAAACTGGATCTTTCAACCTTACTTAGACCAGTTCATGGTGATTTTCAACAATGAGATCCTTGTGTACTCAACATATAAGGATGATCATGTGAGACACTTAAGGATAGTTTTGTACATACTCTGTGAGAACCAAAATTATATAAATCTCTTGAATATATAGTTATGGATTTAGGAGGTCCTCTTTTGGACAAGTTATCTCAGCAGATGGAGTGGCAATGGACCCGATCAAGGTCGAGGTAGTGTTAGCATGGGATGAACCTAAGAGAGTGATGGAGGTGTAGAAATTCCTCTAATTGGAAGGCTATTATTGGAGATTAATAAATTAATTCTCCAGAATATTAGCACCCATGATTACTTTTACTTGAAAGGGGAAGCCTTTTGTGTCTTCATAGAAGTTCTAGTAGGCTTTTTAGTGGTTGAGGCAGAGTTTGACAAGCACTTCAATCTTGATATTTCCAAAGGAGGTTGTTGAGTACATAGTATTCTGTGATGAATTAGAAACTGGGCTTGGTTGTGTCTAGATGTAGAGGAAAGAGGTCATTTCATATGGTTCATTCTAGTTGAGAACACATTAGTAGAACTACACGATTCCTGATATTGAGTCAGAAGTGGTAGTCTTCACATTGAAGATGTGGAGACACTACCTGATGGGAAAGAGATTTATCATATACTCTGATCATAAGATTCTCAGGTATATGTTATCTCGGAAAGATCTCAACTTGATACTGAGGAAATGTGTCATGACCCGTACCAGTGGGGCCAGCGTCGTGACTCCCCAAGCCCACCTCCAAAAGGCTAGGGGGAGGTGACTAGCACCGAGTAGGGATATTACTATCATGGGAGGCATTCCCTAAGAACCTATACACACGCACACATCACAAATCCCACAAATGGTGAAATGTAACAACCACTAAGGAATAAAAAACATGCATACAAGTAAACCCAACCAACAGAGTACGGCGGAAAGTAAGGTACTGAAAGTAAACTAGGCCAGAATACAAGCCCACCAAAAAAAAGAGTCTGAAAACTGAAAAGTCCAACCTGTAAACACAAAGAGGTATTGGTACTACTGCTCGTATCCATAAAAATGCTTCGGCCTATAGGGAACTCATAAAGCTTAGTCCTATCCCAGTCCACCCTGGACTCTGTCAAAAGGCTGCTCGTCTGCACAAGACACAACACGTGCGGGCAAAACCCGTGCAGGGGTGAGTATAACAATACTCAGTAGAGGAACCTGAAAAACAAAAATCAATACACAAAGGAAATTCACAGTCATCTCTACATAGTATATGTTTACTAATAATATAATAGGATAACACAATCCAGATATACCCAGACCTATGGTCTAGAGACAAGTCACAAAACCGCACACCCCCTCTAGGGATCTAGTTCGAAGATTCCATGAAGCACTCGTTTTGGGAGAACTCACTCCACGAGTCTGATAGCTCTAATGATGTCCGTCCGAGAAGCATTTTTCATCGGGAAAAGCCACAAGAGGTAGATACAATCATTATAGGAGAACACACTCCTGATTGGGGAATATCACGATAGATAGATGCACTCAATACAGGAGAACACACTCCTGAGTGGGAAAGATCACGATACACAGATGAGGATCACTGCCAGGGCCATATCGGATACCGCGACTCATCTGGATTCACCAGCTTGGTAGAGTATCAATGCCCGGTAGAGTTGGTCACGTCGATTCCTGACTCTACCTAGGGTCAACAATGGATAAAGGATCTCTCTTCAGGCCTCTCGGAGGGATGTCGACTCTATCACATAAAGTCCTGATGAAGGGATCGTACTATTGTAGAAGGAAACGATGCCTGGCCTTCAGGGGAATGAGATGAAGGGGAACTAACCCAAACGAAACATTTCCAAGATACAGTGGACAAGAGGACCATGCCATCTTCCAAAAAGTACACAGTGTGTAGAAAAGTCACACGCTGTGACTTCTGACCCCGAGTACTACCCATGTACAATGGCCCGTGTCGTAAGGCTGGTCGTATAGAAAAAGTGAGTACATTATGTGTAGTATTGTGTACACACTTTTTCCGAGTGACTAGTTTCGGCTCTGTGTACACTGGCCATGTGCCCGTACACGGCCTCAACCCGTGTACGCCAACCCGTGTAATCTTTACACGGGGTGACCCATGTTACTGACCTCGCCTGGCTGTGTGGCGGAGTACAAGATCGTGTACTCCATCACGTGTCCATGTATCCCCTGGATACATGTTGAGTCTTGTGTAGTTTCCTCTACCATTCCACATAGGGTTTACACGCCATGTTCTGAAGTCATGTCATTCTCCCTGTGTCCGTGTATTTCCCAGAATACACACCGAGCTTCGAGGAAGGTCCAACACGCCATGTGACCAAGGTCACATGTCGTGTGATACCTTTCTGACTCCCAAAACCCTAGCCGCCACTGATCTAGTATACATGGCATTTTCTTCGGGATACACGTTGTGTATTTTGGAATTTTCTAGAATAGACGCTTCTCGATGGTGCACCTCTCGTGATGTTTTGATCTTCATTATGACTCTCTGATTGCCATAAAACTCCAGATTCTAGGTCATCCTGACATCCCGAAGTTGTATCTGTGGTTTTCGGGCCACAGATCGACCCTGAAAACGTGTTTTGATCCACCCGCATGAGGAACGGTTGAAGAACGATAATTCCTGAAACGTGTTGATTCATCTGTCATTGTTGTCGTCGCACCTCCGCTGGGTCGTCATGATGTCAAATTCCCAATTTGGGATCGTTGCATCACAAAACAGATGCGCAACGATATGTTGTTCACCACCCCATGAGGAACGCGAAGAACTCACGAAAGAAATGGGGGAGGAAATCCCAAAAAAGAAATTGAGGAACAAACCTCCGCCGTCATTCGTCTCAACATTGATCTGCTCTCGTTAGTAGGATCAAACAGAGAAGGATCAAAACAATAATCAATAATCATGCATTAATCCCAAAAAAACATCCCAATAAAAACCCTCCCATTAGAATGCATGATCCGTGGATCAACCTATTTGTGTTTTGGTCCATGTTCAGCGTTTAATCCAAGAACGGGGAAAATTGAAATGAAATAACAACCCCTACCTCAAGGAGAGATCGATCTCTAACGAAGGGATTGTGGTGTCGTTGTCATTGAGATCCTTCAACGTTGTTGGCACAACGATTCACGACTTAGATTCATCATCGATCATTACTGATAGTTCGCTCCAAAGTTCCAAGATTCCACTAGAGTTTTCTTTCAACCTTTTCCAACGAGAAACATACGATTAACCCATTAAAAAGGGGAAACGTATTTCGGAATCCATCACATTGTGGTATTAATGAGTTAGCATTGCTATTTCAGAGTGATTATGGCATGGTATTAATTACTGAAACAGTTTCCCCATTTTTGTGTTGTAGTGGATGTTTCCAAATAAAATAAAATAAACTTTGCGAATTTATTTTATTTTATTTTACTAAAAACTTCCAAAAATTAACTTTTTCTCTTGACCCGTACCAGCCATGGTTAGACTCATTATTAGGTAAAGTCATCGTCCCGGATGCAACGGTGCCTTCATATTTTTTATCCGGGCATCCATTTGGAAACTACCACAACCGCGCACATATGCCGACTCACTTAACTTCAAAAAGTTCAAACCACCATTCTGGGATCACTGAGCCTCATAATGAAGTGTCATCTCTGTTCCTGGTCTCATAATAATTCCATATAATATTTAAACAATAAAACATGGAAAAATCTGGGACATTACATTCTCCCCACCTTAGGGATTTTTATCCCCAAAAAGCCAAAACAAGGACTACTCAAAAAATGTGAGTATTAGGCATGGATCTGAGCCTCCCTCTCCCACATGCTTTCCTAAAGATTCTCGTGCTTCCACCAAACGCACACCAAGGGAATTGATCGCCCACAAATGATCCTCTCTTGCCGATCCTCGATCTCCACTAGGTACTCAGTAAAGCTTGCCCCATCCTCAATGTCCAGCTCTCCCCAGTCGATGACGTGCGATGGGTCATGCACGTACCTCCTTAGTTGCGACACATGGAAGACATCATGTACCCTATGCAACTGCAGCGGTAGAGATAGGCGGTACGCCACCTCGCCAACTCTACGCAGTATCTGAAAAGGTCCGATGAACCTCAAAGATAACTTTCCACCTCGACCAAACCTTTGTAACCCTCATCGAGGGGAGACCCGAAGAAATACATGGTCTCCCTCCTAAAACTATAGGGGTCTCCATCTTCTATCATCATAGGACTTCTGTCAGCTCTGTATAGTCTCCATCTGCTCCCAGATAATCTGCACCTTCTCGGTGGTAGCTTGCACCAACTCTGGACCCATGAGTGCTGACTCTCTGGGGTCAGTCCAGCAAAGTGGTGATCGGCAGGGTCTCCCATACAAAGCCTCAAACTATTCCATACCAATGGTGGAGTGGTAGATATTATTATATGCAAACTCCACCAGTGGTAGGTGGTCCTACAAACTATGACCAAAGTCCAAGATACAGGCTCGCAACATATCCTCCAGAACCTGAATGGTCCTCTTCGTTTGACCATCAGTCTAGGGATGAAACACTATGCTCAAGCATAGCTGAGTCCCGAAAACCTCCTGCAATCCATTCCACAACCGGGATGTGAAATGGGTGTCTTAGTCTGAGACTATTGTTGAAGGTATTCCATGAAGCCGAACTATCTCTTGCATGTAGTGTTTTCCCAAGCTCTCTACAGAACTCTGCTCCTTAATAGCTAGGAATTGGGCTGACTTGGTGAGTTGGTCAACGAGCACCCAGATGGAATCGTGCCCCTTGGACATCTGTGGTAAGCCTGTCATGAAGTCAATTTATATTCCATCCCACTTCCACTTGGTAACTTCCAGGGTGTGAGCTAATCCTGCTGGAACCTCGTTCTCAGCCTTCACTTGCTGGCATATAAGGCATTGAGAAACAAACTCGGCTACTGCTTTCTTCATGCCTGACCACAAGAACTGTCGTTGGATATCCTGGTACATCTTTGGCACTCCCGGATGTACCGCCAAGGGGCATGTATGAAACTCCCTCAGGACCTCTTCCTGCAATGACACTAGTACAACAATGTGTCCTCTAAAAAGAAGTATGTACTTCAAACCTTGTGAATATCCATCAGAAGCATGTAATGAGGATAACTAAGCACGTAAATCCACACAGTTGACATCCCCTAGCTGCGCCTCCCTAACTCGTTGTAAGAGTGGAGGGGCGAAAACCATCGACTGTAGGTAAGTTGTATCCTCTCTGTCCACAAAGGATAACTGCAGTGTGGCTAACTGCTTTGTCGCCTCACTCAATAGCTGCAAGATCTACTTTCTACTAAGAGAATATTCCACCTTGTTCCCCTTCCTAGGAGTATAGAAGATATCGAAATCATAATCTTGGAGGAACTCTAGCCAATGCCTCTACCTCATATTTAGATCCTTCTGTGAAAAGATGTACTTGAGGCTCTTGTGGTCAGAGTAGATGATAAACCGCTCGCCCATAAGGTAGTGTCACCACATATTCTATGAAAAGACTACCACTTCCTACTTGAGATTCTGGGTCGCATAGTTCTGCTCATGTGGCCTAAGCTAGTGCAAACCATAAGAAATCACTGCCTGTCTCTACATCAGGATGTAGCCAAGTCTGATACCCAATTCGTCGCAGAAAACTACATACCCAACACCCTCCTCTAGAAATCTTGAGATTGGGGCGCTCATCAAGCTCTGTCATAACCTCTTGAAATCCTAATGGAACTTCTCCTTCCACATGAAGGGTTTCCTCTTTCTGGTCAAGGCTTTCATCTGTGCTGATATTCATGATAAATCAAGAATGAATCTCTGGTAACATCCTGCCAACCCAAGGAAGCTTCATACCTCTATCACACTCTGAGGTGGCTCCCATGCTAGCACTACCTCCACCTTGGCTGGGTCTACAGCTACACCATCTTCTGAGATGACATGTCCCAGAAAGTGGACCTCCAGAATCTAGAACTGGCACTTCGAGAGCTTCCCATAAATCTGGTGCTATCGGAGTACATCTAGAACCATCTGTAGGTGTCTCGTGTGCTCTTCCTCTGACGCCGAGTACACAAGGATGGCGTCGATGAAGACCACAATGAACCGGACTAAGTATGGCTAGAATATCCAGTTCATCAGTCCCATGAACACTGTAGGGGCGTTTGTCATGCCGAAAGGCATCACCAAGTACTCATAGTGACCATAGCGGCATCTGAAAGTCGTCTTCGGTATATCCTCACCTTGTACTCGTAACTGGTGATAACCTGATCAAAGTTCAACCTTCAAGAACCACTGAGGCCCTCTTAGCTGATCGAGGAGGTCATCGATTCTTGACAATGGATAATTGTTCTTCACTGTTACCTGATTCAATCGCCAGTAATCCATGCACAACCTCAAACTCTCATCTGCCTTCTTGGCAAACAAGACTGGGGCTGCCCAGGGTGAAACGTTGGGTCTCACGAAACCCTTTCTCTAAAAATCCTCCAACTGCACCCTCAGCTCGTGAAGATCTGTGAGAGCCATCTGATATTCTACTAATGAAATCGGTGTCATCCCGGGGTGTAAGTCGATGCAGAAGTCAATTTCTTGATGGGGAGGTAGTCCTGGAACATATTCAGAAAAGATGTCCTCATACTCCGCCACTACTGTTGGGAACTGAGAGATCATCACATCTATTACTCCGAGGGAATGGCTACCCAACTCATGAGTGATCGGCTACACCCCCCAATGCATGATCCTATTCTATGCTTCCTAGGTATCCTTTTCTCCAACAAAGGAGAACCCCATCCCATCACAGTGGACACACCGCACTCTTCGCCTAAAACAGTCAATCTAGACATGGACCGAAGATAACCAATCCATACAGAGAATGATTTCATAAGGACTTGATGCTACCACCAAGAGGTTCTAACCGAAACTCTCACCTCCAAGGGTAAGATCACATTGTCTACTAAGGTGTGTGATCATCGAGTCTCCTCCCATTGGTGTCTCCAAGCGTAAGGATTAAGTCAACGGTTCTACTAGAATGTCAAGGTCTTGCACAAGACATGTGGAGAGGGAGGAATGAATGGAACCTATGTCTATAAGTATGGAAGCTATGGTAGAAAAGACACAGATCGTACCTCTGATCATCCCTAGATTCCCTGGGTCGTACGCCTCGACCGTATCCAGCTTTCCCCGCCCTTGTCCCCCAGCTCCCTGAGCCTGGTGCGGACCTCTTGGGGGTGGTGGTGGAAGTAGATTGAAGCATCTTCCACCTCCTACAGCTCTCCCTGCTCCTCTGCCACATCCATTGCCTGGTGGTTTTATCCGCTCCATTCTCTGCCTATGCCTCGGTGGTCCATCCACCGCCTCCCTTTCAGAAACCCGATGGGTCGGACAATCTCTAGTGAGATGTCCCCTACTATCGCATGCGTAGCATCGCTTCTCCCTAGGCTGAATGGATCCATCCTGAGATCCCTGGACTTTCAATCCTCTATCCTAGGTCCTCCTATGATGTTTCCCACATCCATATACCTATGCCCGACATTGGCTCCCTGCTGCCGAGGTCTCCACACTTGTCTTCCTACTGCTAACTGTCGTTGAATGCCATTGCTTCGCCAAGAAGCTCTCGATCACCAAGGCCCGCCCAATCACTCCAACATAAGTTAGAATTCATAGAGGCACAACACTAGATTGGATGCTCCGTCGAAGACCTCGCTTTAAGGTCCGAGCTCTGAAGTACTGATCCCTGACCATATCCATCGAGTACCGGGAGAGGTTGGTGAACCTCGATGAATAGTTAAATACTGTCAAAATGCCCTACTGGAGCTAAAGAAGCTCCTGGATGCATACATATCTCAGCGTAATCAGAGAGAAATCCTCCCTGAAGATTCACTTGAACTCTGTCCACGAAATAGTATCCTCGTTGTGAGTCAGTACTCCACCATCGTCCCGCCGAACCCTAAAGAAGGCTCTCTCCTAGGATCACCATCTAGTCCGCTGGTGTCCTCACTAGACAGAAAACTCTGGTCACTGCCTCAAGCCAGTCCTCAGCCTCCTGAGGGCCAGGCTTGCCTCGAAACCTAAGGGGTATCTATCTTTGGAACTCATAGAGAATGCTCAGCCTACGCACTTCGTCGGTCGTTACTGCAGGTACCACAGCCTGCTCCACTGGTGGTGGTACAGCAGGTGCACCACCTGGTGGAAACACCTGGGGAACTAGTCCCTGTATAGAAGCATCATCACTAAGGGGGTCATTCTCGTGATCGCGCTGCTGAACCCTAGCAGTTATGCGTCGTAGATGCATCCTCTAAGGAAACAAGATATTCCATGGTCAATGAGTATATCTGGATAGCTGACACAAGGACATGGAAAACACAACCCATTCCTATATGATGCATGTAACATTATTTTATTTCCCCATCAACTATTTTTTTCATGTACTAAGTCAAAAATAAGGTTATCAAAGTCCTGGTGTATGGATACGTCGGTCATCGCACCAACACTGGAGTCTATGGCCTGAAAGCTGAGCTCGAAACACTAAACACTATTTCCCCAAACAAATATCACAAACCCTTGGTCCTAAGGTAGAACCGACCACCTATGATACCACTCTGTCATGACCCGTCCAAGTGGGGCCCGCGCTGTGACTCCCCAAGTCTGCCTCCAATAGGCCAGGGGCTAGTGACTAGAACCGAGTAGGCATATTACTAACATGGGAGGCATTGCTTAAGAACCTGTACACACACACACATCTTCAAGCCCACAAATGCTGAAATGTAAAAACCATTAAGGAACAAAAAGAATGTATAGAACTAAACCCAACCAACAAAGTACGATGGAATGTAAGGTACTGAAAGTGAACAGGGCCAGAATACAAGCCCACCAAAAACAAGAGTCTGAAAATTGGAAAGTCCAGCCTGTAAACACAAAGAGGTACTGGGACTGCTGCTCATAGTCGTAGGAATGCCCCGGGTTGTAGGGGACTCTGAAAGCTCAGTCATGTCCTGGTCCTCCCTGGACTCTGTCAAAAGGCTTCTCATCTGCACAAGACATGACACGTGCGGGAAAAACCCATGCAGGGGTGAGTATAACAATACTCAGTAGAGGACCCTGAAAAACAAAAAGCAATACACAAAGGAAATGCACAGTCAAATATACAGGGTATATGTCTACTAATCATATAATAGGAGAAAACAATCCAAATAAACCCAGACCTATGGTCTAGAGACAATTCACACAACTACACACCCCCACTAGGGATTCAGTTAGAATATTCCACGAAGCACTCATTCTGGGATAACTGACTCCATGAGTCTGATAGCAATGATGACATCCATCTAAGAAGCATTGTTCGTCAGGAAAATCCCTGAGATGTAGATACACTCATTACAGGAGAACACACTCTTGAGTGGGAAAGATCACGATATATAGATACACTAATTATGCGAGAACACACTCCTGAGTGGGAAAGATCATGATACACGGATGAGGATCACTACCAGGGCCATGGAGGATACTGCTACTCATCCTGATTCACCAGCTAGGTAGAGGATCAATGCCTGATAGAGTTGGTCTCGTCAATGCCTGACTCTACCTACGGTCAAGAATGGAAAGAGGATCTCTCTCTGGGCCTCTCGTAGGGATGCCGACTCTATCACATAAAGTCCTACTGAAGGGATCATACTCTTATAGAAGGAAAGGATGCCTGGTCTTTAGGGGAATGAGAAGAAGGGGCACTAACCCAATCAAAACATGTCCAAGATACGGTGGACAAGAGGACCATGCCATTTTCCAAAAATTACTCGGCGTGTAGAAAATTCACACGTCGTGTCTTCTGACCCCGGGTACTGCCCGTGTACAACGGCCCATGGGGTAAGGCTGGTCATGTAGAAAAAGTGAGTACATGGCATGTAGTACTATGTACACCCCGTGTCTGAGTGATTGGGGTTGGCTCCGTGTGCACTGGCCATGTTCCTGTACACGGCCTCAACCCATGTATGCCAACCCATGTAATCGATACACGGGGTGACCCACGTCACTGGCCTCACCTGGATGTGTGGCGGAGTACACAGTCGTGTACTCCATATTGTGTCCTTGTATCCCCTGGATACACGCGGAGTCCTACATAGTTGCATCTGCCATGCTGTTTAGGGTCTACATGCCATGTTCCGAAGCTGTGTCATTCTCCCTGTGTCTGTGTATTTCTCAGAATACATGTTGAGCTTCAGAGAAGGTCCAACACATCGTGTGAGCAAGGTCACATGCTGGGTGATACCTGTATGACTCCTGAAACCATAGCCGCCACTGAGCCGTTCTACACGGCGTGTTCTTTGGGATACACGTCGCCTATTCTAGAATTTCCCAGAATCGACGCTTCTCGTCGGGGCGCCTCCCATGATGTATCGATCTTCATTCTTATGGTCTGATCACCACGAAACTTCAAATTCTAGGTCACCCCGATGTCCCAAAGTTGTCTCCATGGTTTTTGGGCCTCCAATCGGCCCCAAAAACATGTTTTGATCCACCCACAAGAAGAATGGTTGAAGAACGATAATTCCTGAACCATGTTGATTCATCCTCCATCGTCACCATCGCACCTCTGCTAGGTCGTCGTGATGTCGAATTCTCAATATGGGATCGTTGCATCACAAAATGGTCATGCAATGATCCATTTCTCATCTCCCCGTGAAGAACGCAAAGAACGCATAGAAAGAAAGGGGGGAGGAAATCCAAAAAAAGAAATTGAGGAACGAACTTCCATCGTCGTTCGTCTCAGCATTGATTTTCTCTTATTAGTAGGATCAAATGGAGCATGATCAAAACAATAAACAATAATCATGGATTAATCCCCAAAAACATCCCAATAAAAACCCTCCCATTAAAATGCACTATCCTCATATCAACCTGTTCATGGGTTGGTCCGCGTTAGACATTTAATCCAAGAATGGGGAAAACGGAAATGAAATAACAACTCCTACCTCAAGGAGGGATCGATCACTGACGAAGGGTTCATGCTGCCATCATCATTGAGATCCTTCAACATTGTTGGTGTCGCGATTCATTACTTTGATTCGTCGTCAATCGTCTCCGAGAGTTCTCTCCAAGGTTCCAAGATTCCACCAGAGTTTTCTCTTAACCTTTTCAAACGATCAACATACGATTAACCCATTAAAAATGGGAAATGAATTTTGGAATCCATCACATTGTGGTATTAATGAGTCAGCATTGATGTTTTAGAGTGATTATGGAATGGCATTAATTAATTAAATAGCTGCCCCATCGCTGCACTACAGCAGATGTTTCCAAATAAAATAAAATAAACTTTGCAATTTTATTTTATTTTATTTTACTAAAAACATCCAAAAGTTAACTTTTTCCCTCTACCCATGTCGGTCGAGGTTAGACTCTTTATTATTTAAAGTCATCGTCCCACACGCAACGGTACCCTCAGATTTTTAATCCGGGCATCCGTTTAGAAACTGCCACAACCGTGCACATATCCTGACTCACTTAACTTAAAAAAGTTCTAACCACCATTCTGGGATCACCGAGCCTCAGAATGAGGTGTCGTCTCTATGCCTGGTCTCATAATAATTCCATATAATATTTAAAAAATAGAACACATAAAAATCTAAGACATTAAAAAATGGCTATATTTATTTAAATAATATGACTTTTAGATTGTCTATATTCCTAGGAAGGGGATCATGTTAAAAGATGCTCTCAATAAGAGATCTAGTTCATCATTATTGAATGAGGAATCAGAGTAGTTAGCCTCGTTGCAATTACCCTTTGAGGATGGATATGGAGAAACATACCTCCAACTGATGGTTGTTACCTCTCATCTAATACAGTGAGTTATGGAGTCTTATCTTAGGGATACCAACTTCAATACCCTATGTGCTCTGTTATCCACATGGCAGGCTGTAGATTAATTTTCAAAAGGTGGGGAGAATTTCATTATTTTTAGAGGATATACCATGGTACCAGAGTTGTTGTTGGTGGAATTTATAAGGGAGTTTCATACATCCCCTTTGGTAGTAAATCCAGGTGTGTAAAAGATGTACCAAGACCTCCGACGTCTGTTTTGGTGGCTAGTGATGAATAAAGGAGTTGAAAAGTTTATCTGTTAATGCCTTACTTGTCAACAAGTGAAGGATGTGCACCAGGTTTTAGCGAGTTTATCTAAACTCCTTGAGGTTCCATAATGGAAGTGGGATATATGGACATCGTGATAGGATTACCATGTACATATAGAGGATATGATTCCATATATATGATCATTGAACAACTCACCGAATCAATCCACTTCCTAGCTATATAAGAGTAGAGTTCAATAGAGAGCTTAGGAAACCTCTATGTTTAGGAGATATTTTTAATCCATGGGGTTCCATTTATTATTGGTTTATTTCATGATGTGTGATTTACATTATTATTTGGGAAGGGGATATAGATGGCATTTGGGACCCAGTTATGCTTTAGCACAGAGTTTCACCCCAAAAGTGGTGGCCAGGAAAAGAAGACCATTCATGTTCAAGAGTACATGTTGCGATCTTGCATGTTAGACCTTGGCCATAATTAAGAGGATCACCTACAATTGGTGGAGTTTTCATATAAAAATATCTATCATTACAGTATAGTTATGTCTCCATTCGAGGCTTTGTATGAGTGACCCTATAGGTCACCACTTTGCTATACTGACCTAGTAGAGACAACACTCATGGTCCCGAAGATGGTACGAGCTACAATAGAGAAGGTGCATATCATCCAAGAGCAGATGACGAATACACAAAACCATGATAAGTCTTATGCTGATAGGTGATGGAGGACTTTGGAGTTTGAGGAAGGATACCATGTGTTGTTATAGGTTTCATCTCAATGTGGATTACATAGATTTTTGTAGGGAGACCAGCTATATTTGAGGTTCATTAGAGCATTTCAGTTTCTTTGTAGAGTTGGAGAGGTGGTGTACCTCTGGGATCTACCTCTATAGTTAGACTGAGTACATGACGTCTTCTATGTGTTGCAGCTGAGGAGGTACATGAATGACCCACCACATGTCATCAATTGGGGTGAGATGGAAATAAAGGATGGAGGGACTAATCCTGAGTACCCAGTCAATATTTTTGGATTGTTAGGAGAGGATTCTTTATGGGAGATCAATTCCTTTAGTGTGTTTCCAGTGGCAGCATGATAATCTCTAGGAGAGCACATGGGAGTTGGAGGCTCATATTCATGCTCAGTAACCTCTTCATTTTCAGTAGCCTTTGTTTTGGAATTTTGAGGATGTAAAGCCCCAAATTGTGGATAATGTAATGTCCCATATTTTATGTGTATTTTTTTAAAATTATATAGAATAGTTTTTAAACAACCCACTGAGACGGTGTGTGATTCCAAGACCTGGTGTGTTTGGAATAATGTTTGAATGATATTAAAATATTAAATAGAACACACACAATGTTTTTCTAGAAAAGTGAAAAACAACTAAAAGGGTGCTCAGATATAAAAATGGATTTCACCATTGAGTTCAGAATGGTGACTTTACCATAGGCATGTCCTAACATTTATTTGTGTGTGTTGTTTTTGAGAAAGTTCTCATGGGTGTGAAATGGATAAAATTATTCAATAAAATTATTCGTATTCCTTGTGTCAACACAGTGACTTGTTTTTATTCAAATGTATCCTTATTTTAGAATTCTAGGGGAAGCCACATAACCATAGAAATTATGGAGGAATCATTGGAAGGAGAGTTCTAGAAATCCCTTCTGATGAGTGATGATAGATCATAGATTGGTGATCAACGCACATTGGGTTTGAAGGATCTCTCCAACGACGATGACACAATGATCATTGTTCATCAGTGATTGATCCAAATTGATGTAGGTCAATTTATTTGTATTTTTTATTCCTAGTTCTTGAATTTCATGCCAAACATGGATCAATCAATGAACATATTGATCTGTGGTTCAATCGTATTGCGGGATGGGTTATTTTTTGGGATTTATCAAGAGTTTGATTTTGAGATTTATTGTATTATTTTATCATTTTAATACTGAAGAACCAAGATTGAAATGAACATAGATCAAGTTTTTTATCTCTTATTTTTGTTTGTGCTTTTCTCCACTGATTCACTATTCTTCGTGTGTTCTTCATTCTTCCCCACAGTTCGATATCCCATTGAACAATCGATCGTTGCAAATTCAATTCTTGACGCAATGATCTGAAACCATAGATGTGGTTTCGATATGACTTGATAGAGGTGAAATGATGGTTTTGACAATCAATTCATTGATGTTTGGTCCCAATTTTGCATTCTTTAGTGTGTAATGAAGAATAGTGACAATTTTTTGAGCTAATTGAAGGCTCAGATCTTATCGATTCAGTGATGGCATGACCAAATGACCCCGGATCTGCATTTCATGGTGGAGCGACCACTAGAATGGATGAAGAAAGATTGATAGATCAAGAGGGAAGAATAAGTAGGGTTTTTGGAAAACCCTAATACACATGGCGTGTAGTCCCTGACTACATGACATGTTACCCCTTTAATGACTTAGTGTGTACCGGAAGGTGTACATGAACATGTGGTGGAGTACATGGGTTGAAAACATGGAATGTACTCCCCAACATGGATTGGCATAGACCTTGTACATGGGCCACCTCATTTATGTGTACATGGGAAAGGATACATGGGTTGATGTCGTGTACTGGTACACAACTAGAATACATGGGCAGACCTCAGATATAACGACACGATGTGTAACCCTTCTACACAATGTGTATTCCTCTTTTACATGACATGGTTTAAAGACATGAACCGTTGTATAGGGGTAGTACTTGGGGTCTAGGGATAAAATGTGTGCTGCTACTACATGTCATTTACCCCTTTCTATATGGATGGAATCTCTTGTCTGTCGTATCTTGGACATGTTTCGTTAGGGTTTGTTCCTTTATTGTTTTCCTTGAGGATGGTATGAATCGTTTCCAACTCCTAGGACTACAATACCTTCAATAAGAATTCTTGGATAGATTTTTTAGAATCCCACCTGAGTATCTGAGAGTGGGATCCTCTAATATTCTTCATTCCCTAATTGGAGTTCTTAGTATCGATGTGACCAACACTATGCATGAATCGATCCTCTATTTAGTGGGCTAATATAGATGGAGATGTTGGTATCACCCCATGGCCTGGTTGTGATACTCATCTCTATATCACATTCTACTCATACCTATTAGCTTATCTCTCTTATGAATGTACCTGTTGAGAAATACCTCTCAGACAGACGTCATCTGTTCTATCAGAATCAGTAATGTGTTCTCCCAGATGAGTGCTATATTGAATCTTAAAGTTGGAATTATAGAGTTGGTAAATAGTAGTTGTGAGTTACCTATAGATTGTGTGTATTATATTGAGTATATCTATATATTCTTGTTATATATGCTTTAGACATATACCTATGTAGAGCTAACTATAATTTTATATGCTATATTACTTTATGGATTCACGGTGTCCTACTAATTATTGTTATACTCACCCATGCATGGGTTTTTTCTGTACATGCCATGTATCTTGCATGCAATCAAACTTTTAATAGAGTGCATGGAAGACTAGGACCATACAATGCTTAGTGAGGCTGGATAGACTGAGGTGTGTTCCTGCTGCTTCATGCAGTAGTCCCTGTACCTTTAGCTTTTAGGGTGTACTTGTGTTTACAGACTCTTTGTTGTAGTCTTGTATTTGTACTTTTTAATGTACTTTGCATTCTATCGTACACTGGTTGTGGGATATAGATGTAAGAATGCATTGGTTACTTAGTGGTTTTTATATTTTAGCATTTTGTGAGTTTTGAGATGTGTGTGTGTGTGTGTGTGTGTGTGTGTCTAGGTATATAGCCAATGCCTCTCATGTTATTGATATGTCTACTCGGTGCTTGTCCCTATCCCCTAGGCCATTGGAGGAGGGCTTGGGGAGTCACATAATGGTCCTCGCTAGGATGGGTTGTGACATATATTTTCTACGTAATACATTTTTAGGATCATCATATTCATGTTCTTCTGGACCACACTAAATTTCATTTATTTTATTTTCTAAATTAATCCTAGGTGATTCAATCATCATGTTGTCTAAAGAGTTGAAAATTTCATCTGTTTGATCTTTCATTTTTTCAAAAGGATAACTTCCATAAAACTTCACATGAACTAATTTTTCAACAATCCTTGACATTTTATTATATACTCTATAGGTATTAGAAGATTCATAATAACTAAGAAATATTCCTACATCAACTTTTGGATCAAATTTACCATGTTTGTTCTTAATATTTATGATATAAACCATACATCCAAATTCATTAATGTACCTTACTTTAGGTTTTCAATTATTCTAAAGTTCATAGGGTGTCTTTTTAATAAGTGGTCTTATTGAAACTGTATTCATGATATAGATAGCTTTGTTTAAAGATCCTGCAAAAAAAATAAGTAGGATGACTATATTCATTTAGCACAGTCCATTCCATCTCTTGAATAGATATGTTTCTTATTTCAACAATTACAATCTATTATGGTGTTCTTGGTGTAGAGAAGTTATTTTTATAACCTAATTTTGACAAAAAATAATTAAATTATTGATTCTCAAATTCTACATCATGATCACTTCTTAATGAATTTATTTTTAATTTTTTTTCATTTTGAATAATTTTTCTAAATCATTCAAAAACTGTGAACACCTCACTTTTATTTTATAGAAAATAAAACCATGTAATTCTTGAAAATCATCAGCTAATAAATAAACGAATAATCTTCCATCCAAAAATTTTCACCCTTGATAGTCCAAACAAATACATGTAGATAAGTTCTAATGGTTTAGATGTAGAAACTTTCTTAATTGATGTGAATGATGATTTGTATCATTCTCCAATTTATCATGCATCGAAAAATCTATCATTATCAAATTTGAGGCTTGGAAAATCAGAAAATATGTGTTTATTAATTGTTTTACATAAATTAAATACATTAAAATTTCAATATCTTTTATGCCATATCCAAGATTCATTTTTTCAATAGTTAAACAATTCAATTTTTCTTTACATAAGGAATCAAGATCAATGGTAAAAAAATAGTTCTAAGTACTTTAAATTTAAGAAATTTATCTTTCTAAACTGAGTTTAAATTATTTGATAAATCAACATAAAAACCCTCATCATAGAGTTTATAAATACTTTTTAGGTTGTTCTCTATCCATTGAACATATATCACTTTATTGATTGAAATTGAATTTGGATCTCCAAATGATCCATCTCCAACTATCTTCCCTTTACCAGTGTCTCCAAAGATAACTAGTCCTCCATCTAGTTTTTCCATTGAATCGAAATTTGAACAGTCTTCACTTATGGGTCTTGAGCAGCCAATGTCCATATACCATACAATTTTTTTGTTCTTAAAACCATTTTCCTAAAAAATAATTTTAACAAGATATTTTTTTGGTGCACATATATTCTTTGGTCTAGCCATGTCATCTTGCAAAGATCTCGGTAACAAGATTTTACTTATTTTACCAAAATTTATAGTACTTTCTTAGACATATTTTTGGAAATATTTTTTTCAATTACACTAATATGAGTATTTCTTAAAAATTCTTAATTTTTATAATTTACTTTAATCCCATATTAGAAACATGTAGCATTGTTATGACTATGAAAGAAATAATTTTTATATAAATTTTATTTTTCTCCTTTACTAGATATTCCATATTTTTCCTTTTTAAATACATTTTTTCAAAGAATCTCATTTAGAGATTTTTTTACTTATGTTAATCAACTAACAACACCTTTTAATGGTTATAATTCATCATGTAATTAGTTTAATTCATTTTCATGAATTGTATAGTTGAATTTGGATTTATAAATTTTTTATTTTTTATTATTTAATTTGTTTTAGAATTATATATTTTTAACTTAAAACAACATTATGAGTATTATTTAGTGATATATTATTTTTTACTAATGTTTTATATCTTTCTTTAAGAATTGAGAAATAAGAAACTAATTTTCTATTAGAATAACTATCAGAATCATAAGCATAAGAATAATAAGATTGTAATTCATCATTATCCATATCCTTAAAGAACATGTTTTCTTTAATATTTTTTGGATCTTTTTTTGAGTTAGATTTGGAAGTGATATTAGAGTCTTCAAACACAATCCAAGTATCCTTTATAGATCATTTTAATTTTTTCTCATAATCATCTTTATTCGTGTTTCTTATTTTCTATCTAGCTTCTTTCTTCTTTAAACTGTGGGAAATCAGGTCTGATATGACCCATATATTTACATTCACAGAATCTTTATTATTTTGATCCTCCTGATTCTTTCTTGAATGATTCTTTGAGGCCTCTATTTTTACTATAATGTATAATGAATTTTTGGGATAGATTAGCCAGTTCTATTTCAGAATATGATCAATATAAATCTTTTGAGATTTTGAGATCCTCGTTCAATTTCTTTTAATGCTTTTGAGATGTAACTCTAAGGGATTTATTTTCCCCTTTTTACTATCTTATGATATTTATAATAAACATTCATCACTTCTTCATACATCATTAGTGTTCTGTTCAATTCTTTAATTACTAAATCTTTTACTAGTGATGATTTTCATATAGTACCAGATATTCCATTCCATTTTCAGGGTAGTACTCTGAGTACTTTCAGTGATTTATCTAATTGTGAAACTATCTCACAAATAAAAAACATCATTGGATAACTATCAATATTCCATTAATCTGGGTGATTCTTTCACCACCATACATTATAAAGGTATCAAATGTTATCTTTGAAATTGTGTACCTTAATTGCATGATATTGTTAGTTCTTTCATTAGTAACCAAAATAGTTTTCCACATATAAGTAGTAGGATATTGAGATACTTGATTGATTTTTTCTAGAACAAGTCCAAAAATAAAAATATTCATTGCTTTTTATTTGATATCATATTTATCTTTTTTAGAAGAATCCCATGTTTATGATTTTTTACGAATTTTATACAGAGTGATAGTCGTCATATATACTTTAAATCTGATATTTTTTAGAGAGATGATCATGCGAGTATTTCAACATCCATATTTATCACCATAGAAGTATAGAGAACATATCATTGACATAACTTCTCTAGGATCAGCCATTTAAATTTATCTTTTTAAAGATTTATACAATGATCTTGATATAGATTATATTATTTCTTCAAAAAATCACTCATTCGATACCAATTATTAGTTTCAAATAATTTAAAGATACACCGGGGTGAATTGTATCTTTTTTGATAATCATAGACATATTATTCCTTTTATTCCTTCTTTTTTATTTATGAAGATATGAAGTATTCTATTTTATAAGTAATTTGAGGATCGAATAAATAATAAAGGAGAATATATAAACTTTTAGAGTGGTTTAGGGCATAAAGACCCCCAATTCCACTCCATCAATGCTCTCTTTGTGAGCTTGGTTACTTTAACTAGAAAGGTCCTCTTATCATGAGACCTTAACAACCAAGTCCGGGTAGTTGAAACCTTTATAATAAGGCTTTACAAAGCCTCTTGGTACTTTTACAAGGATCCAAATTCCCAAAATCATAGTCTAAAAATCTAATAATCCACCATGACTGAGTCTGAGCAGCTGAAACTCTAATAAATCTAAATAGTTTGATTTGATTGAATAACCAAAGTACTTTTCATAGTTGCAATAGTAGTTAAAAGAAATATATTTTATAATTTAAAGGTAAATGACTTCAAGAAATAATAGCTTAAAAGTGATCCTGTTTGAGAATGATCTTAAATAAAAATAGCAACAACAAACAATATAAGCGATTTTGATTAATAAATTACATGGTAAAGGATTGGAATATATATATATATATATATCCAAATTGTAGCGTCGTCAGAATAATAGAAACATTTGATATTTTGTTTCTTTGTAGTAGTTTTATATTCAAAATATATTATAAATATGAGAAATAGAAAAAGAAAAATACTCTTGTTATTTATCAAGAGAAACCTGGTTTTCATTCAGTTGAGTAGATCCAAGAATATAGCCTGATAAATAACAATAATTTGAATTTAAATCATTTTAGAGAGTCGTAACATCCCTTAAAAATAAGAAATATATACTCCATTGAATATTATGCTTTCAATCAGTCATAAAACAACTTTAAAATAATACTTACATCCTTCAATACCGTTGTATAAATCATGTAAAAAATCTTTTATTTATAAACACCGTCATTGAATAGTGAAAAAAAAGGTTCATCCATGTGGTGAAAAAACACCAAACATTGGGTTTCCAATATAAATAATTTTTCAAAAACTAGGGTTGATAGCATAGTGTTGGTTACAAAAGTTGGGTTGATGAAGAACATGTTTATTCCTTTAAACATAGGGTTTTTTTAAATGTAGGGTTGTTCATTTATATTTTCTTACAGCATAGGGTAAATTCTCCATGTTTTTTCTTTGAAACATAGGGTTGAAAAACCATATGTAGTTCTTACAAACATAGGGAATGGATAGTTTTTCCATAATACATTCAAACATTTTCATAATACTTAAAAAAATTAACCTAGAAATAAGATAAACATCACAAAAAATTATATAACTGAAAAATACTTAATGTAACTTCATTAATAAAAAAATGAAGTTGTTTGTGAGAATAAAAAAAATAAGATTTATAGTGTATTATTGAGACAATACATTCCCATTAATATACTGGTGATATTATTTAATAATTTTTGAAGAAGGATTGAAGGATTTTGAAGAAGAAATAAAATGAAAATTCTTGATTATGAACTATATATATTCTTCAGACAACCTCTTATGATTTACACTAAAATATTTCCTAGGATGGTTTTAATAAAAAAGGGCTTATAGGTCATGTGTAATGATGCATGCAATGGATTTTGTCAGGTCTTGGTCGAACCAAAATTCTTTTTAAGTGTGGAAAAAGTGGAGACGATGTGCCCTTTTATAGTGAGGGGAGGGATACTCTTGGAATTTCCAAAAGTACTAAATTAATATAAATTAATTTTCATATCCAAAGGGATTTAAATTTATTATATTAAAATATAAGATGATGGAGAGTTTAAATAATTGCATAAAATAAAAAAATTACAATTCTAGGTGATGTTTTAACCCTTGTCATTTTTTTAACCCATGTTTATCCCTTTTTAAAATTACCAAGGTAATAAAGTTTTATCTCATTAATGGTCAATATATTTACTATAAATGGAACATTAGTCCATTAATGGACCATAGATTATATTTTTGAACATATACAAATCACTTGGATGAAGACATGATTTTTAGGAATTTTAAATCAGTTCATAAAATATTATTCATTATAAAATAACATTAATGTCAATTTTGATACTATTCATTTAATTTGAATTCAAAGACATGAAGAAAAATTTACAACTAAAACATATTCTTTTAAAACCTATTTATAATGTTATATTTATATAAAAACATCATGTAACACAATAATCCATTTAATTTATATTTCTTTTAATATTTTTAAAACCCTTTATTTTATTTTTCTATTAATTGAATAAATATTATGTTAGCATTGCATATGAATTTAAGGTAATTATATAATTACTAAAAAATTTAAAATTACCATCAAGTAAATAATTTCATTATTCTCAAAATAAACATTGATATTTATTAAAAACATTCTTTTTCCCTATCTGAACACATAAGAGTTATTTAAAAGCATGAGGGCGATATTTTGTATTTTTATTTACATAAATTATTATATAGGTCACTTTCATTGAAAAGTGTCCCATAACAAAATAAATATCAAGAATAAGTTGATAAGGGTCGAAAAAAATTCATCCAACAAGTTTGAAGATGAAAAATGGTGACCTTACCACTTAGTTATGTCCTATGTTGACCTAATTCACCCTTTTACTCAGGTGATGCATTTTTATTGTTTTTACTATTTATTATGAAAAAAATTAAGTTGCACTTATTATAAAATATTAATTATGATAATTAAAAATATTTAATCAATTTTACAAAATTAAATCTCTATATGTGGAAAAAATTCATTTTATAATAACCCTCCAAGTGCAATGAAAAGCGGGTTTTCAGAAAAATGTATTTTCAAATAATACATGATCTTATATTAAGTCTATGACTAGAAATAATGACATATGAATTTAATTTAATTTGAATAAATATGTAATATATGCATTTAATTTAAATCATTAATTATTATGTGTTATTTTAATTAATTAAAATAGATAAACTATATGCACGTGCAAACAGTTTTTAGAAAACTGTGTTTCTTATAATAAAATAAACTTATACCAAAATCATAAAAATTGATGATTCAAATGAAATTAATTGTATTATTATAAATAAAATGGTTCTTATGTAACTTTATAATCAAATACAAAATAACATGGTACTTTTTAATTACATTATTTAATGAAATGAAATGAATGTATTTGAAAAATCGGTAATTTACACTATTCATTGAAAAATAAATAATTTCCAAAAAAATCCCCATTTTTGACGTTATGATAATTTGGATATGATTATTCAAAAAATAATATTATTTCATAAAATAATTTTTCTAAAATAAAAATAAAATTAATATTAATATATTATCACAAAAATAAATAAAAATAATTTTCGAAGAAATTTTTATTTTTTGAAGAATAAAATAACTTTAATAAAACTTGAGTGATTGTTAACAAATAATTTATAAATAAATATATATTAAGTCTAACCTTTATATATATTCCATAAATTAGTTAATACTATTCACACCTTCCAATTTAATGACTAAATTATAATAGTCATATTTAAATAATAATATTTCATGGTTCATTTAGGCTTAGTGTTGCGTGTTGTATATGCCATCAAAAATTGTTTTCATTTTTTAAAATATCAGGGTGTTACATTCTGTCCTATTTAATAAATTATATCCTTTAAATTTTAACATGATATCCATAATCAAATGTTTGAAATTTTAAAATACCTTTCTTGAAATCACACATTGTAAAAAGGGTTAATAAAACATCTTCTTGATAAGAGAGAAAGGTAGGTATGAGGGTCTTCAAGAATAACACATAACTGTATTTCCAAGTAGAAAAACAATAATGGGAAGTGAAAATATGGAAATGAGAGAAAATGGTATTTCTAAGATAATAATTATGGTTGAAAATACCATTTATACTAAGATAGTGAATTATTATGAGAAAGTTAATGACTAAAAAACCGTAAACCAAAGAGGTGTATCAATTCATTAGAAATGAAGGTAATAAAATAACATTTTCATTTAATGATATTTTTCCTAGAGTTGATGAATTTTTTTTATCTAAAAAAATTTTATAAGGAATATATTATTACTTGAATTGTATAATTTTATTCTTTAATCAATATATACCACAATATCATCACTTTCTCCAAAAAATGAGTATTCTAGAATATTTTTTATGCCGAAATCACTAAAATAAACTTCTAATGGATCATATAATCCAAGAAATGATAATAATATCTTCTCCTGTATTAGGACATTAGCCAAAACCAAAATTTTTAACACAAGATAATTGGATAAACCATCATATGAAAAAAAATACAACATTAATCACCAAATCCTCAATAATAACACAAAAGATCAAATTAGATCATTTGATCATAACTAATATTAAAATTCTTCAAAATCTTCTAGACTAATATTACGAACAACTGATTACAATAACTTTATCACATATTATTAAAATATATATTAAACATTTATATCCAAATAACATCAATCACTATTAATGTGTCCTACCAAAAATGTACATGACTTATTCATATAATCTTTAATTTATTCTAGTCATTTTCATAAATAATCTGAATCACTCTAAAGCCTCATTAAAATCATATATTATTCCAAATTATATTTGAAACATTATTCCACAAAGAAAAATCCCACCACATAAAAAATTTAAAGGGTTGTCTAAGACAATTAAATTTTTATCAGCCTTAAACTAATAAATTCATGATAGAATCTATAACTCTTAAGATAACCTCAAATGAAAACACCTTATTCTCAATAGTTATATAAAACTTTTATCAAATACCAATAATGAGGATCTAGCCTTGAACGTTACATTATATTGAGTTTTAAGCCAATAATTAATTTTATTACATTTTAGATATTTATGGTTTAGAGTTTTATATAATTAGTCCATCACCCGTACATAAATAAATATTACATCACAAAGTGGACACTTCCACTTAGTATCAATTTTCACCACAAATATATTAGGATATAACAGTTTTTATATTCATGAAATATCTTAAAAATTTTCATATTGACTACATACTTATCTATAATAATCCTTAAAACCTAGTGAATAAAATTTTAAATGTGGGATGAGGAAAAAAAGATCAATAAGGTACATATACAAAGAAAGAAAGAAACATGTTAGTTTATGAATACTTATACATGATTTTATTTTTTTAAAATTGATAATTTGGATAAAATAAATACTTTATTTCCCAATAAATATTCTTTTGTTGTCAATTATTTTCATAAAACACTTGATAATAAATCATAAAGGGAAAATAAAACTTAAAAAGGTTTATTTACAATCATGGAAGTCTTATGAAAACTTCAAAAAAGTTATACATTTCACCCTTATGAAGTGGCATATACTTCTATTAAACATTAGACCATGAGTAATCAAATTGGAACATATAATAAAAATAATGGTATCATAATATCATGGAAAGACATGAAATTATGTAGAAATAGAAAAAATAAAATATGCATAAGTCAAGGCTAACTACCAAGACCACAATATATAGTAGACAGAGTCCCATAATAGATTACTTTTACTCCATACTTCCATAAATAACATCTCATGAGATAAAAACAATTTACCTCATTAATTGGATCACTATCTAGGAACACCCATAATTAAATGTTCAACATTTGGTATGCCAAAAGGGGAAATAAATCATAATCCATAAATATGTGAATTACCCATGGAATGAAATGGGTTGAATAATCTTTCCTCATATAACAATCAAAGTAAATTTCACAATGAAGGTATTTGAGAAATGGAAATAAGGCATGTATTACCCCATAACAGGAAGTTATAATAATAATGGTATATATGTGAGAGACATATATATAGAATTTAGAACAATTCCATAACTTTATAGAGGGAGATAAAATGTGTTGGAGAGAGAGTTGTCACAACGATAAGAAAAGGGTAGTTTAGAGAGATCCATTAATTAAAATATAAAAAAATTTCAAGTATTAAAGAATTAATTTTCTATGAGAAGAATATTGGAAACTTTTCAAATAATATTCAAATCATTTATTGTTCATGATATTGGGAAAAAAATTTCATACCATAAATGTTCAAATAAATATTCATATCGCATTTTTGGTAATAAGTCAAAATACTTGATTCCTTTAAAAAATTATAAAAAAATTAAAACAAAGGTAAAATAAAATTAAAAAATCATTATATAGTATTGAAAAAATTGTTTAAATTCTTTTTGTAAAACATGTATATGGAAGAAAAATATTTATAAAATAAAACGTAAAAACATTTAAAACCAGGTTTTTAAAGTAAAGTGTCCCTGACATAAAACATTAAAAGATCATTTTTAAAAAAATTGTCAAGAAATTAAAACATGGTAAAAAATTTAAATTTATCATACATTGAATCAAAAGATAAAAATTTTCTTGAATATTTTTTATGAACATGGACTTTAAAGAGAGAGAGTTGGAAGGGAAGCTTTAAAAGAATTTTTTTTAAATAAATTCCCTTACATCGTGCCAGACTTGTCACTTGCATTCATTATATTATGTAATAATAAACTTATATTAATTATTTTTTTACTTAAGAAAATTTTTATTGTTTATAATTCCTTTAGTTCACTTATTATCATGATATATACAATTACTTTATTAATTAAGTTCACGTCGGATGTTTTAACGATATTCAACTCATATGTCCAAAATGAATTTTGTAGGTTTACTATTTTCATAGAGGTAATTATCATGTATTATAGATAATAATAATACTTAAATAATTATCATTTTTATGTATTGATTATAATTTTAAAACCAATCATGAATGATGGTTAAGAAAAATGAATCATGTTAAAATCATGGACATGGTAGGCTATAAGTACGCATGAGTAATGTTTCAATTTTTCAATGTTAATTATTGGAAGAAGATAAGTATTATTTTATATTCTAAAATTATAATAATATAATAAATAAAATATTATTTCTTTAAATATAATTATAAATATCATCCATGTGATGTGGTGATAAAAAAGAATCATATCGCTTCATGAAGGCGGTAGCCCAAACATATGCACGAATGATGTTATCAGTTTTTAGTGAATGGAAAGGTTAGAAAATATGTGATATATTATCATTTAAGGATGAAATATATTTAATGAAGATAATATGTTCACATTATACCCATAATTAAATCCATATGTAAGATGAGGTGATGAAAAATGAATTACATTGTTTCATGAGGCGATAGTCCGCCGTACACAGGAACGATTGGTTCACTTCCAGTTTAATGGATGATAAGATAGATATTGGTCATTACATCAACATAAAAATATATCAATATATTAAAGATATTGTTGTTATTTTCTCATCATATTTGAATAAGGTTTGAAGGTTGTAGAAGAAGAAATAAAACAAAATTGCTGATTAAGGTCAATAACTCTTCTTTGGACAACCTCTTAGTGTTTACACCAAAATCATTCATAGGATGTTTTTTTGATCAAATGAAGGCCTATAGAAAGTGGGTAATGTTTTAAGTAAGTTATTTGGGTATGTTTTGGTAGAACTAAATGAATTTCTATGTGTTTATAAAAGAGGATATGATGTTCCCTTTTATAAGTGAGGGGAGGGGCAGTCTTGAAATTTCTTAATGTATTAAATTAGTATAAATTACTTTTAATATTAAAATTTCTTCAAATTAATTATTTTTTAAGATAATTTTATTATGAGTCTAAATAATCTCATCCAAAAAATGATTATAATATTAGTTTATGTTTTCACCCTTATTTTTTTGTTTGAACCCATGTTAACCCTTTTTGACAATTACTGCAGTAACAAAGTTTTTACTCGTTAAAGGTAAATATATTTACTATACAAGGAAAATTTTTCCATTAATAGACCATTGTATATATTTATAAACATATATCAATAACTTGGAAAATTATTGTATATTTAGAAATTTTAAATAATTTAATAAAATATTAGTTATTGTAAAATAATATTAATGTCAATTTTGAGACTATTCATTTAATTTGACTTTAAAAAGATCAAGAAAAATATGGAATTAGAAGATATTATATTCACAAAAATATAAAATTTAATATTTATCTAAAAATTTCATCTTACACAATAATTTATTCAATTAATATTAATTTTAATATATTTAAATTCATTTAATTTATTTTTCAACTAATTGAATAAATACTGTGTTAGTATTTCATAAGCATTCAAGGTAATCATATACTTACATAAATTTTTTTAAAAATTTAACAACATGTAAATAATTATATTATTCTAAAAATAACCATTAATATTCATTCACAACTTTTTTTTGTCCCTATGTGAACATAGAAGAGATATTTAAAAGCAAAAGGGTGACATTTTTTACTTTTATTTACTTAAATTATTATATAGGTCACTATCATGGAAAAGTTTCCCAAAAAAATATATCAACAATAAGGTTATAAGGGTTAAAATAACTTCATCCAAAAATATTGATGATGAACAATAGTGTCCTTATCACTTCATTTTAACCTTAGTTAACCAAATTTTTCCTTTTATTGAGGTGAATTTTTTTTACTATTTTTACTATTTATTATGGTCAATAGTTAAGTTGAAATTATTAAATAATAATAATTGATATAATTAAAATTATTTAATAAATTTTACTAAATTAAATATGTATAATTTTTATAGGTTCATTTTATAATAATCTCACAAAGCTCTATGAAAAGTGGGTTTTCATGAAAATGCATTTAAAAAAATAAATGACCTGATATTAACTCTATGACTAGTAATAATTATTATATAAATTTTAATTCAAATTAATATATATATATATATTACATTTAAATATTTTTTTATTAAATATAACGACCTGAACTTTTGAATAACATTTGTTTCCTAAATTTGTGTGTTATTTCATTTTATACTCCACAAAATTATATCCTTTAATTAATGAAGTGATATCATTGGGTTTTGACTATTATATGATCGTTGGTCAATATGACCATTGTAAAAAAAATCTTAACATTATAATTATTTTTTATAAATACAAGTGATCTTGGTTAATTAATATAGAAAGGAGAGTCGATGGCCTCATCCAGCAGACTCGGGTCATACGAAGCCCATGTGTTAGAGCTTGGAAAGAAGGTAGCATCTCTAGGATTTGCTTTGGAACAAGCCGAAGATGATCTTCAACATGTGAATCTTGAACAGAATCACCTAAGGGAGAAGTTCAAGCTGATAGAAATCACCAATCGAGCAATGTTTTCCGAGTAGCCCCAAGATTCTATCACCATAACAAACCTTACACTTAGGTCCTATACAGGTGTTATAAGGGGCTATGTAACGAGGCCTTAGATACTTTTCATAATCCCTTGGTATAAATAAAATTTGTATTTATTATTATGATAAATTTTTAGATTTTCAAATGTCCGGATAAATGTATGATGAAGTTCCATATTATTGATGAATTTTTGAAAGAGGGGTATTTTAAAATATTTTTATATTCTTTAAATAATTGATAATATGAAATGATTTTCAAAATATAGTCTTCTACAGTTGTGATCATTAATAAATTTAGATTCTAATAAGATCAATTTGATTTTTCATGAATAGTAAAGGCTAAATAGTAATATACCCTTATGAATAGTAAAGAAAAGTAAACTCCCTAAAAAATAGAAACTTCACCCATGAATATATAAATATATTTTAGACATCTTAAATGTGAAAAAATGGTCATGATATAAGTATTGGTATTTTTTGTATTTCATAAATATTTTAATTAAAATTTTAGAAATAATTTAATAATTTAAAATAAAAATGTATTTTCATAAAATGTAATCATAAATTGTTAATTTATTGTCTTATGGTTATACGATAATTTTATGGGACCTAGATTATTTTTCAAGGTGTTACAAAATAAGTTATAGTTTTAGAGTTATTTTTTTTAATAAATAATTATTTTATTTAAAAATTAAATTAAAAATATTTAGAAAAATATTTTCATAAAATGGAGTTCATTTTTGCATTCAGAGCATCGATGTAAGGACTCGTCCTTAAAACATTACATAATCATGAATTAAATGAATAATTCACATAGAGGGTCTTTTTAGGTTTAGAGTTTTAGAGAATTAGGACATAACTATTACATCTCAAAAGATTACAAACTAGACACTTCTACTAAGTTTCCATAAAATAAAAACTCTTAAAAAAGAAATATGTCTAGTTCCATGTTTTAGATAAAACGTCTTTCCTTGATCCCATCCTCGACCCTATTCATCTTTAAGTCATGTGGAGAACACTTCAAAAACTTGGGATGAGCATAAAAAGCCCAGTAAAGGATACACAAAGAAGGAAAACTGTTAGTTTTTCAAAACAACAAGTAAACCATGAATACTTTATCAAAGTAATACTTTTCAACTTTATAAAGTAGTAAATACTCTTCACTGAATAAAAGATAACTAATTATCCTTTGTAACCAAAATATTACGAAAACCCATATAAAGAACACATAACATATAAAGGTAACTTGGGACGTAAACATACTTAAATGGAATAACCATACGGTCGACTTCCACAAATATTACTACATGGAATAGCCATACGGCCGACTTCCATACCCAATGCATTGAAGGTTATAACGTAACCACCCATCCTAGTATTCACGGCACCACCCGTCATATGGTTTATCACGTAACTACCCGTCAAATGACCAAGTACCATTATAAAATCATAAGACATAAAACAAAAATAATGGAAAGAAAACATTTCCACATTTCGATCACAATATATCACATAAATGTATTGACATAACAAATCCATTATAAAAACCATTTTCAATACCAAAATAAAAGAAAAGTAAATCATGGTATTTATTTTTCATTTAAAAAAGTTATGGCTTGTAGAGGAAGCCGAAACTCAAATAACGGTCACGGCGGCGGAGAAGTTGTTGCTGCCGCATACGTAAGACAAAACATTCCTTTTGTCATTTAGTAAACACGTTTCATATAAAAATATTAAGTTTGAATAAAAGTAAAAGTCAAAGTGGTTTATACACCGTATAAAGGAAAGTTGTGTATAAAACAAAAATATGCCTCAATGAAAGGAGATTGAGACGAAGTCAATTACAAAGACGGTATCCTTAGATTAAGGATAAATCAATTATGTAATTATGTGTGAAAAATATAAATACACGCAATATAAGAGGATATTAAGTGTAAAAAAATCAGGCATAATCAACACATATTCATAGAACGACATATTTAATGAGTATAAGTTTAACCCAAAGAATCAAAATTGGGTTAAGAAGTTCCCTTGTAAAACTTCGACAACCTAACGACATCTCTTAAAATTTTAGAAAAAGAGTTGATGAGAGATAAAAGGGTATCTCATCACTTGGAAATAATATTTATAGCAGTAATGATATAGAAGAACATATCCCAAGATGACAAGATGTAAATTAAAATACCTAACAAAAAGAAGTCTTTTAAAAGAGGAGGTTGAAAGGTTCCCTTACCGATTTGGGTAACTTTCGAAACGTAGACCCCATGAAAGAAGGACCATAAAATGTTGATGTAAATACCCATAAATGAAATTATATTACACAAAGAGTATAATAATGGGCATTACATACACAACTCAAAGGAAATTGTGGAAAATGTAGCATAAATCTCACGAGAATAAGAGTGAGATGAAAAATCCCTTACGAAAACTCGACAGCCTAACGACGCCACTTAAAACTTCCAAAAATGGATTTATAAGATCAAATAGGGTCTATCATAATATTAACATAAAAATTAAATTATTATTAATATTAAAGAACATCCCCAAACATAATAAATATGAGCTTAAAAGAAATGACATAAAATAGAGTACTTAAAAAGAAAAAGAGAGGTAGGATCCCTTACAAAAATTCAGTAGCCTAGCGACGCCACTTAAAAATTCTTAAAATGAATTGATGAGATTAAGAGGGGGTATCTCATAATAGTAAAATAAAAATTATAGTATGTTCAATATAAAATAACATCCTCCAACATAAGAACATGTAGCATAAAAGAAATGACATAAAAGAGAGTACTTGAAAAGAAAGAGAGGGGTCGGATCCCTTACCTCAAGTCCGACTTGTCTTGTTCGTTTCTTTATATTACTAAATAATAAACTTTGGTAAATTTATAATTGCTTAAGTACCTCATTTAAAGATTATTATTCATTTCATATCACATATTATAATGTTATAATAATTGGTTAATAATGTGAGTTCATATATGACGTTTTTGTCGATGTTCGGTACATGAGTAAAAATTGAACTTGTTGGAAAAGAATTTTACATGTAGTTTTAATTACATCATCTCAAAAATACTATTAATTATTTAAATATCATATATATCTAGTATATATTCATTTTATACTATTCCATAACATTTGGAGATAAAAAGAAATGGAATGCACCATTCATGGAGACAGTAGGCCGTACGTACGCATGAACACTACTTTCATTTCTTTGGCACATTAATGGAATTAAAACATGATGAGAGAGATATATATATCATAATTACAGTATAATATATATGTTATATAGTTAAAATAAGTTCATCAATTTCATTCTTTATACATTCCATGTATTTCATGAACGAGTCACATCACTTGAGGGGGCAGTAGTCCACACTTCCTCAAATGAAATTATCGCATTTGCACAATATGAAAAGCATAAAGGTATATATTAAATATAAAATAAAAAAGCATAGAGAGAAAATAAATATAATATATATCATAAATAAATATATTTTCATCATAATGGCCACCATGAGAGGTGGTAGGAGAAGATAGAACAATCATCGTTTCGTGAGGCAGTAATTCGCCATCCACGGAAACAGTATGTTCTTTAACCATTATATGGAGGTGTGTGTAAGTGTAGCTCAAATACTTCCCATAACAACATCCTAGTATATTGAATATACTGGTTTTTTACAAAATAAAGGAATAAAAATATTTTAGGGAGTTGGATAAGCAAAATAAAACAAAAGAACATTTGAGAAGACTTTACCTTTAAATCGAGTAACTCCCCTTGGTTTGAACCAAAAAGGTTTCTTAAAGAGATTTCTGGCTAAGGGAAGGCTTATAGGATGAAGAGAGGGATGTGCAGAGATAAAATGATCAGATTTTGGCCGAGCCAGTGGCTTGGGAGGTGTGGGTAAGGAGGTAGAGGTGGGGGCCTTTTAAAAGAGGGAGGAGGGGCACTCTTGGAAAGTCATGAAATGTAACTTTATTTTATAATATTTTTCAGATTTTAAAGGCCCCACAAAGATATATTTTGAGGATAAGGTGATAAGGGTTAGAAATCCACCCATCCAATATGTTTTTTACAAGTTTATGCCTTATATTTTACATTATCTTTTCATTTTATTTAAATCGTTCATTAATGAGGTAATCGCTGCATCATCATGGTGTCATAAATAAATTAATTTATTTAATGTCTAAAAATTATAAAAAAAATACTATGATATAGGAAATATTGTATCTTTCCAACGAATATTTATAGTCAAAAATATGACTTGTATAACCCCATGTAAAAATTGTTTTAGTAAAATAATACATGTTTGGGACATTTTTATTTTAACTTTAAATAAAAAGTTATTAATGTCATTTTCTTACCCAAGTGGCTCCATGGGGTCCCCAAGTTGACCCATGGATTGTCTTGGTCGTCCATGATTCATAAAATAAGGGTATAACATGTTCCAAGGTCATTTCATATTATTATAACATTATCTTTACCTTAAATTACACTAATTACCTTTAATCACGATTAATAAAACTTAAAAGTTACTATTCACCAAAAAAATATTTTCATCCCATTGAACAACATTTTACATTTTAATGGAAACCATGTATGTCAGATTTTTGAAATTCAAATCACAGAGGTGGTAAAATTTCATTTAAATGAAAAATAAGTTTTTTAACTACCACTTAGTGGTTTCACTATTCATCAAAAATTGAAGTTTTTCAGAAAAATACCAAAAATTCACCCTAAGATATATTTGATATTCTGAATTCAAAAATGATGTCTATTTTAAAAAATTCAAAACATATAAGTTTCATTAATCAATTTAATAATTAATTCTTGCTGTCAAAACAAATAGCGTGTTTTTAAGAAACAATATCTATCAAAAGATTGACACCTGTTTATGTCCAATTTCAAAGTGAAATTAATTACAATGACCACCATTGGATTAAATTGTAAAAATATCTTCTAATTTCACTTTAAAACCAATTAGAAATATAATATAACCATATAAATAAATTATATCAAAAGGAGGTTTTGAATTAAAATACCACAACATTCATTATTCATAAAAAAATGAACTTTATCGAAAAAATACCAAAAACATACTGAAAGTAAATTTTGATGTCCCGATTCTAAAGAAGGATTTTATTTGGTCTAATAGAATTTATAAGAGTGACCAAAACTATTTTTAAAGAGGGTTTTCCATCAAAAGGCGTTTAATCGACCTTTTAAAGAATATTAGAATATTTACTCTTAAAATTGGATTCATTCACATATTAATCCTCTAAAATTTATTGTAAAAAAGTAAAAATATTTGACAAACATATATAATAATTTTGTAGTTAGTTATTTTCATTCCTGCCATTAAAACATCTAGGCATTAACTACCATTTAAAATAATATTATTTTATTTTTAGAGTGCAACATAAGATTTCAAAGAAACTCATTATTGCGTATTGGGTACGCCATCGAGCATAGCGTTCCCTTTAAAGTAATATTAATATTTTAATCAAAAATATTAATAAATATGAAAAATTAATATTCTTTATTTACCTGGGATGTTACATCCTTCCCCCCTTTTGGGAATTGCGTCCTCACAATTTTAAAATTGGGCTTGGAAACTTCATTGAAAGCCCCACATCGGAAAAGGAGTAAATTAAACTGTCACTTTAAAAGAAAGAAAGGGAAGTACAAAGCTCACCTGAGTTAACCCATACAAAGATTCCATGTAGGAAACCATGGACATGGAAGAGAAAACAAAGGGTCATGTTCTGTTGGAGAGTGATAGAAAACATGATTTGGAGAAATTTAACCATAAGAAAATCACAAACTTGTAATGGGTTAAACGGTATTTGATTCCCCAGTAGGAAAAGTTAACGGACAACATTTTTTGTTTTAAGTTACTTTTTATTGAGGAATTTATTTATGAGCTTAACTAAATCCTAAGGAAACATACTTTCTTGTTGTTTATACATTCATCTCTTACTAGATTTCTTACACAAACTCATTTTTCCTCCAAAAGACGAGTATTTAGGATGTCTTGTTCACATTAAGAGCGCTATAATCAACTTATAGAGAATCACCTTATCCACAAAAGAGAACTATATATTTCCCATGTATTTAGACCTTAACCAAAACCAAAATTGTTAGAACAAGATCATATAATCCACAAAAGGATAATCCATTATAAAAAGAAAATCTATTCTTAATCTCCAAAATTTGTCCAAAAAAACCCAAAGTTCAACGAAGACCATTCGATAAACAATTTGTCCATAAAATTCTTCAAAGTAAACCAAACTAAAATTGAAACCCAAATATTTTAAGGATTTAATCACATAGTCTTCCAAGATAAAAATTAACATTTATCTCCAAATAACATCAGTTGCTTTTAAAGTCTCATATTGAAAAGTAATTAACCTAAACATATATCCTCCATGATAGGTCAATATTTTCCTAGATAACCCAAAATAAACTTATTCTTGATTCATAAAATTATATAACTAAAAAGAATTTATCATACTAACCAGGGACTTCACGTAGTCCAGTGGTAGGCGATAAATACCAGTCGTACTTTGGTTGTGGGTTTGATTCCCAAAGCTTTGTCCGGCGCAACGGGTTGTCACACGGTCTGCGTGTTTTCCTTTTTCCAAAACTATATAATTCTCAAAACATTCCCCAAAAAGAGATAAAATCATCAAAAATAACCATAACATAATTTAACCTCAATTTTATCTCATGCCTTTAATTTTCCATCATAACATATAGTAACCCGTAATTACCTCAAAATTAAGGATCATATAAACACAAATGGTTAGTTATAACTATGTCCACAAAAGAACAGATAACTATTACTTGAATAAAATTTTCATATATCAAACATCAGGGTTACAAATACTATAAAAAGTCTTCTAATGTAACCCCATCATCAAAAGAGACTTAATAATTTTAAGAATTTCACCATCCTAAAATCTACCATAACTCTTGAATACCTTATATGTTGACTTCTTACTCATTCAACATTCTTCATGATCCATTCACCATTCCTTTCCAACTTATTCTGAAATACTTCTTTCCTACAAACAAAATCATGAATCATATCCTAATATTCCAAAATAGGAAAACATATGTTAAGAAATAATCCATACCTTTGATTGGTCATTGTTAGTTTATTCATCCTCAATCGGAATGGCATTAGGTATTGGTAAATGAATATTTTTACGATCTTGGTGATCCCATTCCCAAAACTTCTTCGTAGGACATGTGTTTGCATAATGACCATGCACACCACATTTAAAACATTCAATTGATCCCTCAGAAAGAACTCCTTTCCCTTTCCTCAAGTCAACTAGATGCTTCCTTTTTCTATAGCAGGTTCTTGCTTTATGACCTTCATTTCCACATCTATAGCATCTTTCTGTCCCTTTGAAACATTTTCCTAGGTGTTTCTTTCCACATCTTTGACACATAGGTTTTTTAACACACTTGCCTTTATGATTATTACCTGAACTTCTGTAGGTATTTGTTTCTCGCATATATGATGCCTAATAAGAATAACCAAGGTTTAGGTGGTCAATCATGACTCCAGATAGTTGGTTGAGGATAAACACAAGAGTTCTCATTGCAGCTCCCATATCATTTAGTTGCTCTCTCAGAAAACTGTCATAGTTTCCTTCACATCCATTGTTACTTTGGTTCCTGCTAGTTCCAACCATTTACTAAAACCAAAAAGTTCAGTGTGAGCATATCAGTAAAATCATAATAATGAGGAAGATAAACAATAAGATATATTTATCCAAGTTATCTCAAACTAATTCTAACTTTCAAAAAAAAACTATGACTCCATCTAATATACTACCCATTGTGGTTATACCCAACTTGTCACTTATTCTTAAACAACACTCTAACATCTAAAGTTATCTAAACCGACCTTTGATACCAACTATAAGGACCCGGCCTTAAAACATTACATAATCATGAATTAAATGAATAATTCACATAGAGGATCTTTTCAGGTTTAGAGTTTTAGATAATTAGAACATAACTATTACATCTCAAAATATTACAAAGTAGACACTTCTACTAAGTTTCCATAAAATAAAAAATCTTAAAAAGAAACATGTTTAGTTCCATGTTTTAGATAACACGTCTTTCCTTGATCCCATCCTTGACCCTATTCATCTTTAAGTCCTGTGGAGAACATTTCAAAAACTTGGGATGAGCATAAAAAGTCCAATAAAGGATACACAAAGAAGGAAAACTGTTAGTTTTTCAAAACAACAAGTAAACCATGAATACTTTAACAAAGTAATACTTTTCACCTTTATAAAGTAGTAAATACTCTTCACTGAATAAAAGATCACTACTTATCCTTTGTAACCAAAATATTACCAAAAACCCATATAAAGAACACATAACATATAAAGGTAACTTGGGACATAAACATACTTAAATGGAATAACCATACGGTCGACTTCCACAAATATCACTACATGGAATAGCCATACGGCCGACTTCCATACCCAATGAATTAGAGGTTATAACGTAACCACCCGTCCTGGTATTCACGGAACTACCCTTCATATGGTTTATCACGTAACCACCCGTCAAATGTCCAAGTACCATTATAAAATCATAAGACATAAAACAAAAATAATGGAAAGAAAACATTTCCACATTTTGATCACAATGTATCACATAAATATATTGACATGACAAATCTATTATAAAAACCATTTTCAATACCAAAATAAAAGAAAAGTAAAACATGGTATTTATTTTTCATTTAAAAAAATTTATGGCTTGTAGAGAAAGCTGAAACTCAAATAATGGTCACGGTGGCGGAGAATTTGTTGTCACTTCATACGTAAGACAAAACATTCCTTTTGTTTTTTAGTAAACACGCTTCGTATAAAAAGATTCATTTTGAATAAAAGTAAAAGTAAAATGGGTTTATACACCATATAAAAGAAATTTGTGTATAAAACAAAATATTCCTCAATGAAAGGAGATTGAGACGAAGTCCATTACAAAGACAGTATCCTTAGATTAAGGATAAATCAATTATATAATTATGTGTGACATATATAAATACACACATTATAAGTGGATATTAAGTGTAAAAAAATCATGGGTAATCAACACATATTCATAGAACGACATATTTAAGGAGTACAAGTTTAACCCAAATAATCAAAATTGGGTTAAGAAGTTCCCTTGCAAAAATTCGACAGCCTAACGGCGTCTCTTAAAATTTCAGAAAAAGAGTTGATGAGAGAGAAAATGGTATCTCATCAGTTGGACATGATATTTATAGCAGTAAGGATATATAAGAACATATCCCAAGATGAAAAAATGTAAATTAAAAGACCTAACAAAAATAAGTCTTTTAAAAGAGGAGGGTTAAAGGTTCCCTTACCGATTTGGGTAACGTTCGAAATGTACACCCCATGAAAGAAGGACCATACAACGTTGATGTAAATACCCATAAATGAAATTATATAACATAAAGAGTATAATAATGGGATTTACATACACCACTCAAAGGAAATGGTGTAAAATTTAGCATAAATCTCATGGGAATAAGAGTGAGATGAAAAATCCCTTACGAAAACTCGGCAGCCTAACAACGCCACTTAAAACTTCCAAAAATGGATTTATGAGATAAAATAGGGTCTCTCATAATATTAACATAAAAATTACATTATGATAAATATTAAATAACATCCCCAAACATAATAAATATGAGCTTAAAAGAAATGACATAAAAGAGAGTACTTAAAAAGAAAGAGAGATGTATGATCCCTTACAAAAATTCAGCAGCCTAGCGGCGCCACTTAAAAATTATTAAAATGAATTGATGAGAGTAAGAGGGGGTCTATCATAATAGTAAAATAAAAATTATAGTATTTTCAATATAAAAGAAAATCCTCCAATATATTAACATGGAGCATAAAAGAAATGACATAAAATAGAGTACTTGAAAAGAAAGAGAGAGGTCAGATCCCTTACCTCAAGTCTGACTTGTCTTGTTCGTTTCTTTATATTACTGAATAATAAACTTTGGTCAATTTATAATTTCTTAAGTACCTCCTTTAAGGAGTATTATTAATTACATATTACATATTATAATGTTATAATAATTGGTTAATAATGTGAGTTCATATCAGACGTTTTTGTTGATGTTCGGTACATGACTAAAAATTGAACTTGTTGGAAAAGAATTTTACATGTAGTTATAAGTAAATCATCTCCAGAATATTATTAATGATTTAAATATCATATATATCCAGTATATATTCATTTTATACTATTCCATAACATTTGGAGATAAAAAAATGAAATGCACCATTCATGGAGACGGTAGGTCGTACGTACGCATGAATGCTACTTTCATTTCTTTGGCACATTAATGGAATTAAAACGTGATGAGAGAGATATATATATTATAATTATAGTATAATATATATTTTATATAGGTCACATAAGTTCATCAATTTCATTCTTTATACATTCCATGTATTGCATGAATGAGTCACATCACTTGAGGGGGCGGTGGTCCACACTTCCTCAAATGAAATTATCGCATTTGCACAACATGAAAAGCATAAAGGTATGTATTAAATATAAAATACAGAAGCATATAGAGAAAATAAATATAATATATATCCTAAATAAATATATTTTCATCATAATGTCTACAATGAGAGGTGTTAGGAGAATATAGAACAATCATCGTTTCGTGAGGCAGTAATTCGCCATCCATGGAAACAGTATGTTCTTTAACCATTAGACGGAGGTGTGTGTAAGTGTAGCTCAAATAAATTTCATAAAAACATCCTTGTATATTGAATATACTGGTGTTGTTACAAAATAAGTGAATAAAAAGAGTTTAGAGGGTTGGATAATCAAAATAAAACAAAAGAACATTAGAGAAGACTTTACCTTTAAATCGGGTAACTCCCCTTGGTTTGAACCAAAAGGGTTTCTTGAAGAGCTTTCTGCCTAAGGGAATGATTATAGGATTAATAGAGGGATGTGTAGAGATAAAATTATCAGATTTTGGCCGATCCAATGGCTTGAGAGGTGTGGGTAAGAAGGTAGATGTGGGGGCCTTTTATAAGAGGGAGGAGGGGCACTCTTGGAAAGTCATGAAATGTCACTTTATTTTATAATGCTTTTCTGATTTTAAAGGCCCCAGAAAGATATATTTCTAGGATAAGGTGATAAGGGTTCTAAATCCACCCATCCAATATGTTTTTGACAAGTATATGCCTTAGATTTTACATTATTGTTTCATTTTATTTAAATTGTTCATTAATGAGGTAATTGTTGCATCATCATGGTGTTATAAATAAATTAATTTATTTAATGTCTAAAAATTATAAAAAAACTACTATGATGTTGGAAATATTTTTATCTTTCCAATGACTATTTATAGTCAAAAATATGACTTGTATAACCCCATGTAAAATTTTGTTTAGTAAAACAATACATGTTTGTGACATTTTATTTTAACTTTAAATAAAAAGTTATTAATGTCATTTTCTTAACCAAGTGGCTCCATGGGGTCCCCAAGTTGACCCATGGATTGTCTTGGTCATCCATGATTAATCCAATAAGGGTAGGACATGTGTCAAGGTCATTTAATATTATTATAACATTATCTTTACCTTAAATTACACTAATTACCTTTAATCGTGATTAATAAAACTTAAAAGTTACTATTCACCAAAAAAATATTTTCATCCCATTGAACCACATTTTACGTCCTAATGAAAACCATGTATGTCGAATTTTTGAAATTCAAATCACAGAGGTGGTAAAATTTCATTTAAACGAAAAATAAGTTTTTTAACTACCACTTAGTGGTTTCACCATTCATCAAAAATTGAAATTTTTCGGAAAAATACCAAAAAAACACCCTAAGATATATTTGATATTCCAAATTCAAAAATGATTTCTATTTTAAAAAATTAAAAACATATAAGTTTCATTAATCAATTTAATAATTAATTCCCGCTGTCAAAACAAATAGCGTGTTTTGAAGAAACAATATCTATCAAAAGATTGACACTTGTTTATGTCCAATTTCAAAGTGAAATTAATTCCACTGACCACCATTGGATTAAATGGTAAAAATATATTCTAATTTAACTTTAAAACCAATTAAAAAGATAATCTAACCATATAAATAAATTATATCAAAAGGATGTTTTGAATTAAAATACCACAACATTCATTATTCATTAAAAAATGAACTTTATAAAAAAAATACCAAAAACATACTGAAAGTAAATTTTGATGTTCCGATTCTAAAGAAGGATTTTATTTGGTCCAATAGAATGTATAAGAGTGAACAAAACTATTTTTAAAGAGGGTTCTCCATGAAAAGGCGGTTAATCGACCTTTTAAAGAATATTAGAATATTTACGCTTAAAAATGGATTCATTCGCATTTTAATCCTCTAACATTTATTCTAAAAAAGTAAAAATATTTGACAAAAATATATAATCATTTTTTAGTTAGTTCTGTTCATTCTCTCCATTACAACGTCTAGGCATTAACTACCATTTAAAATAATATTATTTTATTTTTAGAGTGCAATGTAATATTTCAAAGAAACTCATTGTTGCGTATTGGGTATGTCATCTAGCATAGCGTTCCATTTAAATTAATATTAATATTTTATTCAAAAATATTAATAAATATGAAAAATTAATATTTTTTATTTACCTGGGATATTACAATTGATATTAGGTTATGGTGAATTTTTGGTATTTTTCTGAAACAGTTGAATTTTAAGTGAATAGTAAAAATACAGTTTTGAGTGTTTAATGAAATCATTGATGATGTAATCATGATGTAATAAATATGGTTGACCTATGAATAGTATTAAATGTTATTAGGTGTTCCAAGTGGGCAATACCATGGGAAAGCCCATGGTTTTTTAAATACCAACGCTGAGGTGTCCCTTGGAAATTAATTAAATATTCCCGCACTTTTCCTATAAATACCAAGCCATTACCTCATTCAATTCATTCCAAAATCCTCCTCAATGAAGATATGGTATTTCTACAAACCAATTAGTCCTCCCAAGGTTCCTTCAATCCCCCAAGGTCCCAACCTTCAAGCTTTCGAAGATACTCTTCAAGGTAAGGGAACCTTTCACCCTCCTTTTTTTAGTCATGATTTCCTTTATGTTATGTCTTCTAGTTTCCATATTATTATGTGGGGGTATGTTATTATATATTATTATTACAGTCCATTTCATTTCCAAATGATATGAGACCCTTTTTTCTCTGATCAATTTATTTTCTGAATTTTTTAGCGACGTCGTTAGGCTGCCGAATTGTTTCGTAAAAGAAATAGCATCTTCTATTTTCTTTCATGTTTCCTTTTCATGTGATATGTCATTAAAATATCCATACCATGATATTATCATGTAACCATACTATATTATGAATTATTTATGATTGGTTTACCCTTTTCCCCTCTTTTTTTAATGTTTTGTAAAATGATGTTATGTAGCTGTTATGCTGTAGAATTTTCGTCTCAAAATCTCTCTATTTTTCTCAAGAAATTAACATGTATTATTTATGTGGATACCCAAATATATGTTCAGTTCTAGGGGGATTAATCAATACATAAAATTAATCTATTTGATTCTGGAATTGGCATACATATAACCCTCACTCTCTTTCCATGGTTTATAAATGACATAATGATCTTATTTTTAAGTACTTTTAAAACGTCACGATTTTGACATGAAACCCATTTCATTGATTCTATTTAGGTTATTTATGAAATGTTTGATTATGATCTATGTGTCTCACATGAAAATAAAGACATATTAATGTTTCTCCCTTATAGCACTCCAATGCATTGGGTAAATAATTAATCTCTAGAGATGAAAAGTTTCATGAAACCTTGGTGAATAACCTTGGTAATGTTTGTATGACACCTTAGGAATAAACCTTAGTGAAATGTTCATGAATGTATAAATTAAATGATATATCCACATATTCAAATTGTGATTCATGTTCTTTTTATTATGATATGACTCTTTTTCCATTACTTATTTCTTTCGGTTTTCATCAAGTTCTTATTGATATCACATGTAAACTGATGCCATTGATTTCCTTATTGGGCCTTCTGCTCAACCTTTCCTTTGATGTATGTCTCTAGGTTATGAGATGAATCAATCTTACTTAGGATTAACTTATTACGAAGCCTTACAAGTGGATTAGAAGAATTTTTTATGTTTTTTTCATTTTTTATGTTCCTGATTTCCAAGACACTAGACTTTAAATATCCTCTGTTTGTAAAATGTGATGAGAAGTTATGTTAAAAAGGCAGGATGTCATAGTTGGTATCAAAGTAAAGTTTAGTTATTTATGGAAATTAGGCTATGAAAACTTTATGAAGAATGCTATAGAAAAGTTTAAATATAGGAAAAATTCCTGGTATTTTGGTGAGTATTGAGTAAGTGGCTTATCAAGCAAATACATCCCTGTCTGGATATGAGTAAGTAGAGGCGGCTCTAGAACAGATGTACCTAGGAGTGAAAAATCCGACAAAGAGTTCCAGGCTTGACCCAGGGTATCCTAGTACACGACAATGGGCCATACTGCACTCTTGGTTACGACACTCCCGGGGGATATCTTTGGTTAATAATAAGCTTTTTATGAATCATTATGAATTATTTATAGAGAAATATAATTGTTTAAATCATGCAGTTTTAAGACATAAATCCTTTATAGTTAAAAGATTCTTAAATCAAATAAGTTTCTCACTATGGTTTTATTCTTTTATAAAATGGCGAGAAATAGGAGGAACCATGCAAATGGTGACCGCAATGGACCATTCACTGAAGGCCCTCCAATGGAAGTCTGAATGGAATCTTTCGTACGAATGATGAACCAACTAACTCAAGTTATGGAAAATAACTTGAATCATGCTGAGAGAACGATCTCACCACTAAGGGAACAACTTTCTGTTAAATCCTTTATGCGTCAACGACCGCCAAACTTTAGTGGATCTACCGACCCATTGATTTCTGAACAATGGATCAGATCTATCATGAAGATATTTAATGTGCTCCGCTATTCAGAGCAAGAGAAGGTCACCCTGGCTGTCTATCACTTAGAGGGAGAAGCTAATCAGTGGTGGGAACTAATTAAAAACACGAGGCCACGATTGGAGGTTGAAGTTATAGAGTGGGAAGAGTTTAGATGGATCTTCTTCAACAAGTATTTCCCTCGATCGAAGAGAATAAGAATGGAGAAGGAGTTTCTTGAGATGAATCTGAAGGAGAATGAATCTGTGGGAAGCTACGATATGAACTTCACAAGGCTTTCATGTTACACCTATAGCTTTGTCATGGATCCAAATGGTATGGTTGATAGATTCTTCGGTGGACTGAGACCTCATACAAGGAAGAATCTAGCCAACTGAGATTATGATAGCTATGAGGAGATCGTGCAAAGTGCGATGAAAGTCGAACTGAAGTTTGGTGAGATGCAATGGTCTCATAAATCCAATGACAATAAAATATTGATGGTGCCAAGCTTAGGGAGGTGCTTCAATCAGGGAAGAGGAGGAAATCAAGTGAAACGTCCCACATGTAATAAATGTGGGAAGAATCATTCGGGGAACTACCTGCTCAGGAGAGGAAAATGCTACAAGTGTGGAAGAGATGGACATATCGCACGGAATTTTTGTAGTGAGGTGAAGTCACAACTTCCCAACACTAAAGAAAAAGGGAATATGGTGCATACCCTACCTAATGTCCAATTATATAAGTGTAGACAACTTGGTCACTTTTACAATCACTATCCAAATCCAAAGGTAGTGGAGGGGAATCACCATCAACTTCAACATAGACCAAGGGAGAAAGGTCATGCTTTTGCAATCACTACGGCTGAAGTTGAAGCACCAAATGATGTTGTGGAAGGTACTCTTGTTTTTATCTCAAAGTTAGTAAGTACTTTGTTTGATTTTGTTTCTACGCATTACTTTATTTCCTCCAAGTTTACAAAGAATTTAGAATCAACCCCTGATTTGATAAATGTATAATTATCAGTCAAGACTCTTTGTGGGATTATCCAAGCATCGTCAGTGTTTAGAAACTCTAGTATTTACATTAGTGAGCACAATCTTATTTCAAATCTAGTAGTCATTCCCATACTGGAATTTGACATTATACTAGGGATGGAATAGCTCTCAATGTATAATGCTAAGATCAAATGCAGAAGCAAGGAAATGAGAGTTTGAGGATAGAAAATTTCCCCATCGTCCATGAATACATTGATGTATTTCCTGAGGAATTACCCGGACAACCCCAAGAAAGAGATGTAGAGTCCTCTATTTAACTGGTACCTGGGTCTCATCCGATATCTGAGACCCCATATAGGATGGAAAATGTGGAGCTATAAGAATTAAAGAAACAACTCCAAGAACTTTTGAAGAAGGGGTTTATCTGACCGAGTGCATCTCCTTGGGGAGAACATGTTCCCTTTGTGAAAAAGAAGGTTGGATCGATGCGGCTATGCATTGAATATAGAGAACTGAACGGGATTACAGTGAAGAAAAAATACCCTCTTCCAAGAATTGATGACTTATTTGACCAACTTTGGGGGCTCAATTATTCTCCAAGATTGATCTTTTATCTGGTTATCATCAATTGAGGGTGAATAAAGAAGATATTCCAAAAACTGTCTTCTGATCAAGATATGGGTATTATGAGTTTGTTGTTATGACCTTTGGATTGACTATTGAAATTTCTATTTTTATTGATTTTATTAATAGAGTCTTTAAAGACTACCTTGATAACTTTGTGGTAGTTTTTATTGATGATATTATGATATATTCTAAAAGTAGTGAGGAGCATGAGGATCATCTAAGGGTAATTTTGCAAACTCTAAAGAAGGAAAGGCTTTTTGGAAAGTTCAACAAATGTGAATTATGGTTGCAATAAGTTGATTTCTTGGGGCATATTGTTACCAATGAAGGAATCACAGTTGACCCTGCAAAGAAAAACGTTGTAGAGGAGTGGCCTCAACCTACAACAATAACTGATATTCATAGTTTCCCTGGATTAGCAGGATATTATAGGAGGTTTGGGGAAAAAATTTCATGACTTTATAATCCACTGACCAATTTAACTTGAAAGTGGGTAAAGTTCATCTAGACAAAGGAGTTTGAGGAATGTTTCCAAGAGTTGAAGAAGGGATTAGTTATTTCACCCATGTTAACGCTTCCCTCAAGGAAAGAAGGATTCATTATTTTTAGTGAAGCATCTCTGAAATTTCTTAGGTGAATCCTAATGAAAAATTAAAAAGTCAATGCTTATGCATCTCAGCAGTTGAATACTCATGAGCAGATCTATCCTAGGCATGATATGGAGCTGGCTGCGGTCGTTTTTTCTCTGAGGATATAGAGGCACTATCTTTATGGGGAGAAATAAGATATATACATAGACCATCAATGTTTGAAGTATTTTTTCATAAAAAATGAATTGAACATGAGGTATAGGATATGTTTGGAACTTCTAAAATACTATGATTGTTCAATTCATTATCATCCCTGAAGAGCAAACAGAGTCACTGATGTATTAAGTAGGAAAGACCCAGTTGTTCTTTCCATGATGAGGATACAAAGTGATCCTTTGATAAATGACCTAGTAAAGCCTGAAATGAAAATTATAAGGGAAAGGACATCATCAACCCTAACCAAAATGATTTCTCAACCGTCGTTACTAGAGAAGATCATGAAAGCCTAGAAAAAAGATCATTTGTTACAGAAGAAGTTTGAGGCTGTGAAGGATGGGATGTTTCATCATTTCAATATCGATCAAGAAGGTGTACTGAAATTTTGTACTAGACTATGTGTTCCATCTATTCCAGAAATAAATATGGAGTTGATGGTTGAAGCTCATAGATTTACATTCCCTATACATCCTAGAAGCACAAAAATGTATAGGGACATTTGTGATCATTATTGGTGGGATAATATGAAAAAGTATATTGCTTACTACACTTCAAAGTGCTTGTTATGTTAGCAATTAAAGGCAGAGTGACAACTTCCTAAATGGGTATTGCATCCACTACCCATACCAGCATGGAAGTGGGACAATATCACTATGCACTTCATCACTGGTCTCCTGAAAACTTCCAAGGGAAAAAATGAAATATGGGTTATTGTGGACTATCTCACAAAGACTGCCCATTTTATCTAAATTCAGGAAGATTTATATCTTGATCATCTTTCCATTATTTACATGAAGGAAGTGGTAAGGTTGCATGGAGTTCCACTTTCTATCCTATCTGATCGTAATCCAAGGTTCACATCAAAATTTTGGAGAAGTCTTCAACATGCTCAGAGCATTGAATTGAATTTCAGTACGACCTATCACCCCCAAACTGATGGAAAATCTAAAAGGACTATTCAAACACTCAAGGATACGCTGAGAACATGCTCAATAGAATTTAAAGGTGGATGGGATCATCATCTCCCTTTAGTTGAGTACTCTTACAACAACAACTTCCACTCGAGCATTCAAATGGCACCCTATGAAGTTCGGTATGGTAAGAGGTATAGAACTTCTACTTGTTGGCATGAAACTGGTGAGGGAAAGATTATTGGTCCTAATATTGTGCAAGAGATGAAAGAAGAATTCAATTTCATCCAAAAACACATTAATGCTACTTAGATTTGACATAATAGCTATGTCGACAACCGTCAAATAGACTTTGAGTTTAATGTTGGTGACAAAAACTTTCTTTGAATTTCACCTTGGAAGAGATTCATGAGGTTTTGGAAGAAAGGTAAGCTCATCCCTAGGTACATTAGCCGCTATGAAATCCTTGATCGCGTGGGAGTAGTGGCCACTCGGCTTGCACTTCCTCCAAATCTAGCACATGTTCGTGATGTATTCCATGTATCCCTCTTGAGGTAATACATACCTGAACCTTAACATGTAATAAATCTAGAGGTGGTAAAACTAGAACATGACCTCTCTTATGAGGAACAACCAGTGGAGATCTTGGATCATAGTGACAAGGTTCAACGCAACAAGACTACCCACCGTGTTAAGGTGTTGTGGAGGAACCTAAAATGCAAAGAAGCTACGTGGGAACCAGAGGAGTCTATGAGGAAGAAGTATTCACACCTTTTCTCTTCTTAGGGTATGAGTTAAAATTTTAGGGAAAAAATTTCTTAAGGGGGGAATAATGTAACGACTAGAAATTTTGTATTATATTTGTTTCCTAAATTTTTCTATTATTTTATTTTATACTCTACAAAAGTATATCCTTTAATTAATGAAGTGATACCATTGGGTTTTGACTGTTATATGACCATTGGTCAATATGACCATTGGAAAATTAACTCTTAACATTATAATTATTGTTTATAAATACAAGTGATCATGGTCAATTAATACTGAAAGAAGAGTCGATGGCCTCATCCAGTAGACTCGGGTCGTACGAAGCCCATCTCTCAGAGCTTGGGAAGGAGGTAGCATCTTTGAGCTTTTTTCCAGACCAAGCCCAAGTTGAGATTCAACATGTGAATCTTGAACATAATCGTCTAAGGGAGAATTTCAAGCTAATAGACATCACCACTCAAGCATTATTGTCTGAGACGCCCCAAGATTCTATCACTATAGCACACCTTACACTTAAGTCCTTTGCAAGTGTTATAAGGGGCTATGTAATGAGGCCTTAGATATTTTTGTAATCCCTTGGTAAAAATAAAATTTTTATTTCTTATTATGGTAAATTTTGTGATTTTCAAATGTCTGGATAAATGTAGGACGAAGTTCTATATTATTGATGAATTTTGGAAAAAGGGGTATTTTAAAATATTTTTGTATTCTTTACATAATTAATAATGTGAAATGATTTTCAAAAAAAAGGTCTTCTACAGTTGTGATCAGAAAGAAATTTATAGTCTAATAAGATCAAATTGATTTCTAGTGAATAGTAAAGTATTAATAGTAATATACCCTTATGAATAGTGATGAATAGTGATGAATAGTAAATCAGCCAAAAAAATATAAACTTCACCCCTGAATGTATAAATATAATTTAGACATCTTAAAAGTGAAAAAAATCATAATATAAGTATTGGTATTTTTTGTATGTTATAAATATTTTAATTACAATTTAATAATTAATTTAATAATTTAAAATAAAAAGTTATTTTCATAAAATGTAATCATAAATTTTTAACTTTTTTTCCTATGGTTATACAATAATTTTATGGGACCTTGATTATTTTTTCAAGGTGTTACAAAATAAGTTATAGTTTTAGAGTAATTTTTTTGAATAAATAATTATTTTATTTAAAAATTAAATTAAAATTATTTATAAAATTATTTTCATAAAATGGTGTTCATTTTTGAATTCAGAGAATCGATATTAGGTTAGGGTGAATTTTTGGGATTTTTTTGAAATAAGTGAATTTTCAGTGAATAGTAAAAATACAGTTTTGAGTTTCAGGTGTTTAATGACATCATTGATGATGTAATCAGGATGTGATAAATCTGTTTGACTTGTGAATATTAATATATGTTATGATTTGTCCCAAGTGGGAAATACCATGGGCAAATACCTTGGGCAAGCCTATGGTTTTGCAATTACCACTGATGAGGTGTCCTTTGAAAATTAATTAAATATTCCCTCACTTTTACTATAAATACCAAGTAATTCCCTCATTCATTTCATTCCAAAATCCTCCTAAACGAATCTTTGGTCTTTTACCTACCAAGTAGTCCTCCCAATGTGCCCTCAAGCACCCTAAGGTCCCAACCTTCGAGCTTTCGAAGATACTCTTCAAGGTAAGAGAACCTTTCACCATCCTTTTTTTAGTCATGATTTCCTTTATGTAATGTCCTCTAGTTTCCATATTCTTATGTGGGAGCATGTTCTTATATATTCTTATTACTATCCATTTCATGTCAAAATGATGAGAGACCCTTTATTATCTCATCAATTTATTTTCTGAATTTTTTAGCGACGTCGTTAGGTTGCCGAATTTTTTCATAAAAGATATAACATCTTCTATTTTCTTTCATGTTTCCTTTTCGTGAGGTATGTCATTTAAATATCCATACTATGATCTTATCATGTAAAAATACTGTATTATAAATTATTTATGAGTGGTTTACCCTTGTCCCATATTTTTTAATGTTTTCTAAAATGATGTTATGTAGCCATTATGCAGCCGAATTTTCGTCTCAAAATCTCTCTCTTTTTCTCAAAAAAATATCTTGTATTTTTTATGTGGATACACAAATCTATTTTCATTTCTATGGGTATTCATCAATACATAAAATATATCTATTTGATTCAGGAATTGACATACATATAACCCTCACTTCCTTTCCATGGGTTATAAATGACATAATGATCTTATTTTTTAGTATTTGTTAAACGTCCCGATTTTGACATGAAACCCATTTTTTTATTCTATTTAGGTTATTTATGAAATGTTTGATTATGATCTATGTGGATCACATGAAAATAAAGACATATTAAGGGTGCTCCCCGATAGCGCTCTAATGCATTGGGTAAAGAATTAATCTCTAGAGATGACAAGTTTCACGATTCCTTGGTGAATAACCTTGGTAATGTTTTTATGACACCTTGGGAATGAACCTTGGTTATATGTTAATGAATGTATAAATGAAATGTTGTATCAAAATATTCATGTTTTGATTCATGTTCTTTTTATTATGATATGCCTCTTTTTTTTGTTGCTCATGTCTTGTGGTTTTCATTAAGTTTTAATTAATATCACAAGTAAACTGATTCCCTTGATTTCCTTACTGGGCCTTCTGCTAACCCTTTCCATTGATGTATGTCTCTAGGTTATGACACCTTCTAAAGGAAACTTGGTTATATTTTCATGAATGTATAAATGAAATGTTGTAGCCAAATATTCAAGTTGTGATTCATGTTCTTTTTATTATGATATGCCTCTTTTTTCGTTGCTCATGTCTTGTAGTTTTCATTAAGTTTTTATTGATATCACAAGTAAATGGATTCCCTGGATTTACTTACTGGGCTTTCTGCTAACCCTTTACTTGGATGTATGTCTCTAGGTTATGAGATGAATAAATTGTACATATTATGAACTTATGATGAAGCCTTACAAGTGTATTAGAATAATGTTTTATGTTGTTGTCATGTTTTATGTTCCTGATTTCCAAGACACTGGACTTTAAAGATACTTTGTTTGTAAAATGTAATAAAAAGTTATGTTAAAAAGGTGGGATGCCATATTAAGGGTTATTTTAATTAATTAAAAAGGATAATCCTTTTTCACTTAAAAATTGTTTTATGAAAACCTAGTTTTTTAGCATAAACTAAACATATACCAAATTCATGGAAATTAATGACTCAAATGAAGTTAATTATATTATTATATATAAAACTTTGTATATTTTACTTTAAGACTAAGTAAAAAATATAATTTATCTTTTAAAGTACTTTATTTAATTAAAAAAATTACAGTATTTGAAAAAACTGTAATTTTCACTATTCACTGAAAAATAAATAATTTCACCAAAATCCCAAAATTTAACCCTCAGTTAATTTTGATTTATTATTTGAAAAATGAATTTAATTTTATTAAATAAATTTTATAAAATTTCAAAAACATAATTATAATATTTACTCACAAAAATAAATAAAAATCATTTTTGATGAAAAAATATTTTTGAAGAATAAAATGAATTCACTAAAATTTAAGTGATTATTTACTAAACATTTATAAATACATTTATATTGAAAAGAAACATTATATATATATATATATATTTCATAAATCAGTTAATTTTATTCATACTCACCAATTTAATGGATAATTTATAATAGTCATATTTAAATAATAATATTTCATTGTCTGTTTAGGGTCAGTGCTGCATGGTGTATAAGTTATCGAACATAGTTTTTTAAAATATCAAGGTGTTACAGTTATGAATTCTAATGATTCTTAAGAAGAATCCTAGTAACATACCAGTTATAATTTATATTATAACAAATAGTAAAAGTATTTTCAATTTAAGATCAAATTTGACTATGTTATTAGATAAGATGGAAGGTATCTAACAAGGGAACAAGAGGTGGATACTCAGTGATATCACTAGTTGAGAGATTTTACAAATGGAGTGAAGTCATAGTAAATAGATTATCCATTGTGTCATGTGAAAAAACTATAACTAGGCATGTATTAACATGATAAGAAAGCTAGTTATACCCATACTCATCAGAAGCATGTATGTAATGTGAGATCTAGAAGATTAAAATACATTAGTGGTTCATTGTAGTGCATGTAGGAGTCTATTGTAGTTGGATCCTTTGATCCAACTACTTTTTACATTAAATTTAATATTTATTAGGGGATTTTAATATTAAAAAATACTATATGAGATATTAATTATTCTTCTGTGTGACTTTAATATAATAATTTCATAGAGTATTTGTCATATTGAAAAGGTGATAATAGTTCACCACTATGATTAAAACCTTGGAATGTTATTATGAAATTATTAAATATTTTCTATAGTTGAATAATATTCTATTAAAGGACACATATTATTATTAGTATTCGGTGTGAGTAATCATAAGCAGATGAGACTCTATCTCATAAAGTTCACACTTGGTAATTATGAAGAGAGGGGGTTATGAGGATAAACCCACCGGTAGGAATTTCACATGTTATGTGTCATTAGATATTCCTATATAAAATTTGTGTAATGATCCTTCAACTTTAGTATCATCATTAATATATAAGTTGATTTGCGTGCAAATATGTATTCTATAAAACTAAGATGACATATAATCATAGTGATGTTGGGTATGTTGTGTAAGTCATGAATGATATGTTCTTAAGGAATACATTGGGGAAAGATTTGTCCTTTCTATATTTATGGAAGTTATAACCTTAACCCCTGGATTATAATGAAACTATTGAACTTAATTCCATGTTCATGGTGTATTCACAAGCTCATTTCATATTGTCAAAGAATGACATATCAATCATATAGGTTGATAAAATGAGTATGAAACCTTCTTGATGAGACATCCTAAAAAATGGATTATATTACATTGTGAGAATTCATATGTAATTGTCATCATTTTGAAATTAAATTCTTCCTCTATGAGTTCCTTTATATGATTCATGATAGTGATATTGGATTTTTGGTCAACTCACCTAATGCCACTGAGGAATAGGACTAGATGGCCACACTCTTAGTGTTTCCATTGATACAGTTAATTAATATTTGTATTTAATAAATGTAATAAATATCAATATCAATATTTATTTATAATATACTAATCACATTTATTATTTCACTATTTATATGTGAGTGTAATGTTAAAAAAATATTTAGTTGAAGTGTAATTATTAATTATGAAGATATAGAACAATTATTCATATATTGGTTTATTAGTATGGTAATAAATAAAAATATTTATAATGAATATTTTTTTAATGAGAATATAAAAATAAATATTTATTCATAATACCATTAATATTATAAATATTTATTTATTTATCAATTTAACAATATTTATTAATCAAGGCTTAATAAATGTAGAGGAGAAAGTAAAAAATGAGTTATCTGGTCTGTTGTGAATGATATATAAAATACCATTTAAATAAATTTTAATTTATTTATTTAAATAAATGATATTTAATTTCATTGTAAGAATATGTCAAGTAAACAACAACTAAAAATAATATTATTTAGATATGGATTTTTCTATATAATAAGAGGATAATAAAGGGCCTATATGCAATTAATTATTCGCTAACACGGCTTTATACATATCAAGTTATATCATTTCCTAGGGTCAAGTGTTTTTGTGGACATCACATCCATTTTATAGATTCTCTATACCCTATAGATGAAATACTTTAGAATTATCTCAAGAATCATGTGCTTCCACCATCCTCCTCTCCTCCAGAATGAGAGAACATGAATCAATCTGTCAACCTCGAGTGATTGTGTAGTGATAAAAGGGAGCAACGCAAGAAGATCATTACAATCAAGATATCACCTGAAGTACCATCAATGATGAATTGATATGAAGGTATAATGTTTGGAATACTAATAAATGGATTCTACTTTGGATCCCATCGTCGTAGTGACAATACAACCAATATGAGGTTTTGATTGATCAACATCTTCTATGAAGAAAGAATTCCCAACCCAGAGGTAATCCTTTTGCATTCATAGTTTAAATTAATTATAAATTTTATGCACAAAATATCCTCTCCTTTTGGTTCTTGAATTAATTTTTAGTATTTATTGGATTTAATTCATTGGTTATGTTTTTTTATCATTGTGTACATTATAGATTATTTGTTGAAACTGTCAAAAGGCGAGTTGGATAAAACCCAATAGGCACTTTTTCTATGTATATAACCTTCATATAAGTGGGGTAGGACTACTTGAACATGTTTGTTATGAATAGGATTCAAAATTGACTAATATTATTTTAATTTATCAATTTTAATTGTAATTTTTTCCTGTTTTATTAATATAAGATGATAGTTGTGTTCTCTCATGGAAGAAGAACATAATTGTCTAAACCACATAAAATCGTAGTGTCATTTTCCTGATTTAATAATTTCAAATATTATTGAATGTTAGTATTGATTTGTACAGAGTGTGTGTATTATATATGTAATTTGGTGTAGTAAGTGGGGTGTAGGTACTTCTTATCATCCAGTAAATCATAATCGAAGGGGAAAATGCTTGATCGATGGATCATCAAATGTTGTATTTTTCTGCTGTAAACAATATCTGAAGGGTTATGTCCATTTTTTACAGGGTCTCAGGCCCAATATAACTATACACTTTTGTAAATTTACTATTGATACAACTCATATATCCATACTAATAGAGCAGTTTGAGTATGGTATTAAAATTCCCAACCTCCAGCAAAAGCTGAAGCATCCCCTCAAGGCAACATACCATGACAACAGCACACATAATCCATCACACACAATAGGAAGAAAGGTATCATGGTTAAAACACCATCCACATGGTTAATATACTCACTAAATAGTCATATATTATCACCAATAGACTTCACTATAGGATTAATTCACCACCCACCCCTTTACACTAAGCCAAAAGGTCTTCCAAACCCCCAAAGAGTGAAAGTGTCTCAGACTATGCCTATCAAGAAAGCAAACAACTCTATTACCATCCTATAAATAAGGCATGTAATTTTCACACCAATGTTTTATCTATGATATCTACCCACTAATGTGTTAGTTACATCATTGAATAGTTACTCTATTACTTTGATACTAAAAGAAGGACATCACTTGGCTAACTCACACACTCACATATGAGTTAGACCATAAAACCACATAAATTTTTTATAACATGGTAAACACCTACCACCACAACATTATGGGAGAATACTTATCAATCCACACTATTTGATTCACACTTATTTCACTAAAGCCTTAAATCATCACCAAATGAAAATATTTAGAGATTTGGTTTAAAAAACAAACAATAAGGAAAGAATAAGGTATATAAAGAATGGATGGCATTAGATTTAACTAGAGAAAGATTCCACAATGAATGATAATGGGAGGAAAATTAAGGAGTACCAACTATACTAGTGGTCATAATAGATAAACTCTCCATTTATAATTTAATTAAAAAAATATTTATTAAATTATTTATTTATATAAATAGTGTTTATGCCATGTCATGGAATAACTCTCTGGGTTATGATGTAACTTCCCTCTCTATAAAATCACACTCAAATTAAGATATGTTTGGAACCCTTATATATATCATCTAGATACAACCTTTATTCATCATTAGAGTGACCCTTATGTATCCAAAATTAGATTCTGGTTACCCACATGTATCATACTTTACCATTTTCAAACACTTTGCATAAGGAAAATCCCTTACATATCAGGGCAACCCTTACGTATTAGGGTGACCATTAGATATCACATACTTTACCATTATCATACCATTACACATAATGAAAGTAATTTTCATATCAGGTCAACCTTTATGTATTAGGGTAACCCATACTTATCCTATATTTTAGCATTTTAAAACCCTTATGTAAAAGGAACACCCCTTACATATTAGGACAACCCTTAAATGTTGGGGTAACCCTTTTGTATGTAATAATTTACAATTTTAAAAAACTTTTGCATAAGGAAAATCCCTTAAATATCATGGTAACCCTTATGTATCATTGTATAACTTATATATCCCATACTTTACCATTTTAAAACACTTATGCTTGTGTAAAACCACTTATGTATCAGGGTAACACTTACATATCCCATGAATTTACATATTTTAAATTAATTGAGTTCCCTTATGAATTTGGGAATAACCCTTATGAAAGATTACTTTTATAAATAGTGTGTATACGCTTATGTTCAAAATTTAACATTTTTTGAACATTTCCACTCTTCATTTTAGTGCTTTACAATACCTCTAGGATTTTAAATTAACAACAAATTCATGCCAAAAATTCACCTCAAACCTTCATCTCGGCCTATTTAAAATTCATAAAACCATGGTACCTCTTGTCTATGACCTAAATTACAACCAATCAACAATTCATATCCCATGAAATCGTGTTCTATTCTTTTATTTCCTATATCATGGAGTAGTGATCTGCCTACTACATAATTTTTACACCGAGCATTGCATGATTCCCAAATTTTGATCCCAAGCCACCTACAATACCCTAGATAGCTCAAATTCATCAAGATAAATAATATTTTTAAAAATTGAAACAAAAAACCATGAAATTATTGGGGTATTACAAACTCTTCTTCTAAGTGATTCTCATTCCCGAGAAGTATCTCTACAATTCCTCACTGAATATCTCCAGCCACTCATCCCATATATCCAAATATACATCCCATTTTTTCTCCTTGATACAAATTTTTTTTCATAATACTCAAATAAGAGGCATTGTACTCCATCATAACATATTCTTAATATGTCCACTATACACATTAGGTGATCCTCAAACAACACATATACCCCCAACTCAATATCTTCACTATTGATAACTTACATAGGGCCTAACTTGTAATTTTAGAGCTAAATTTTTTGAAAAAACTAATTAATGCATTGATTTCATATGGGAGGAACCTATCATTAATACACTAATACCATACACTCAAAAATCTCTAACAGACTGATAAAATATGGTGTGATATTTCCTTTCCCCTTTAGACGGTGATTCCCAAAATGAGGAGAAACCTACAAGAATGTCCGGTCACCCATAGTGAACTCCAAGGGTTATCAACACTAGTAAAAATAACATTATTTCATACTATGAGTAGTAACCATCCAATTCTATATTATACACACTCACTCTTTGGACTCTTTTACCAAGATTGACCCAATCACTACTATCTCTCTTTCCTTTAACAAGAACAACAGAGAGAAGAATGACATATTCATAAGTTCCTCGAAGGGATACATCTAGATCAAAGTCTTAAATATATTTTTATACAAAAACTCTTCCAAATAAATATGACCATACCATGTGTTTACAAACTCAAAAACACACATCCTAAGAATATCCTCTAATATCCATATCGTCCTCTCAGACTACAAGTTTGTTTGTGGGTGATACACTATACTCAACCTTCATAAAGAGATGAATAATTTCTTCATTATTTTCCAAAATATTATGGTGAAACATTCATATTGATCTAATAAAATACTTTTCAGTGCCCCATGAAACCAAACTATCTCCAAAATGTATAGCTTCCCAAGATAATCTACTGATTGAGACTTTCTAATAAGTAAGAAATGTACAACTTTAATCATCCATTAAACCACCATCCCTACTTCATCACAATTATTTGGGGTCCTAGCTAGTCTATTAATGAAGTACATGGTCATGTAATCCCACTACTATACTAGAATATGATGGATTTCAAGTAATCAACCCGGTCTCTAGTTCTCCACCATTATCCCATGATAGGTACAAAAATTAAGGAAAAACATCATGATATTCATCATCATACATGACCACAAAAATTAGTACATAATGTCATGATATATCTTGTTCATCCCTAGATGTTAGGACCATTGTGAGACATGAATGTCCCTCATCAAGTCCTCCTTCATTGAAGTAGGGACTACACCCTACCATGAACATAGATCACATTATCCTCATACTAATACCATCCCAAAATTGGATAATCTCCCACTAATTATTCATGTATCATAAGAAAATTAGAATAAGGCTCATGGATAGCGTTCAACTAATCTACCAATAAAGAAGTAATGACTAAAGGAGAACGGGTCATAAACACTCATCCCTATAAGACATCAATATTCTAGTTAGTAAGCATGATTACCAACATATAATTTACATCCAAAATTTTGATTTCCTTCTTAGAGTTTTATTTTTGAGAAACATGGATTGAACATTCACTTTTTATTAATATTTTAACCATACATGCCCCATGATCAAGGAGTCTAGAAATAGTGGGGTCCTAAGGAATCTATCTTAAAAAAAACATACAATCAATCGACAAGGACCCTACTTCATCAAAAATGATATATTTATTGGAAAGGATACCTTGAGAAGCTAAGTCATCCGCAGTTAAATTTCCTTCTATCCATGTGTGTTTGACGAGAATATCATGATGGATCAGTCTTCGGCAGCTTCTAACAATATATGTTAACCACTAAGGATAATTTTTTGTACCCTATAGATAACTCACCAATAATGCTGAATCAGACATCACTTTAGCAATTACATTATTATGCTTCCTTCATATCATTAATCCAAGTAAGAGAGACCTCATCGCCACTTCAAGAGAAGAACTAGCACCAAATGTTACACTGAACCCCATCATAACCAAACCATGTCTTTCCCTCACCAATCCGCTACCACTCATCTTACTAGCTAACAAAGAGCCATCCATGTTTAACATTAATCCTACAATGGGTGCATTCAATTTAAGCCATGTCCCCTATTTTACATACCTTACTTTCCTCCTAAAGCAACAATTGGTTGTAGAATTTTGAAGGCCACCATAGAGTCTCCCCTACCACCAGAAGCCTGAGTTCTGCAACTAGTAATTTCACACATAACTGAACAGATAGGTTTGAAACATTCCTACCCTCCCTTTAACAATTACGTCATTCCAATAAAATATTGAAAATAGTGGAAAAGATAATATAATGGCACTTCATTTCCACTCCCTATAGAGCATATGAAATTATCCAGTTAAATATCTCCTTCGGCATCGAGTATTTATTCAGATTAATGTTAATCTATGAACATAGAAAACACCAAATCTCTATCACCCACTCTCTAGAGATGAAGAGATGGAATAAGGTTTCCTGATGAGGAGCAGAGCAACAATGGCATCTGGAAAAAAGGGTATACCCTTCCTCTAGACATTTTCATCTATAGGTAAGGCTTTGTTCCTTAGTCTCTAGGCCTTGAAGTTCATCTTTCTTAGAATTTCTTTACACAAAAGGTGTTCATACCAACAGTCAACTCCCTCACTATGATGAATAAACTTCCTACACTCCTTGGCATTGAATTTCCCAGTCGATGAATTGATGAAAACACAACAATCCGGATCCTCGGATAAGAAAATTTCATCATACACGGATTTATGATCCTTTTCCATAATGGCTTCAATAATGGCTGAATGCATAGAAGCCACTTTGAATGAGATTTTTGGAGTAGGACATTGTAACACCCTAGAATTTGAAAACCTGATAATAATTTTTTTTGTTATAAATTACCGCCACTTCTAATTATAATAAAGAAATTCTCGATAAAATATAGAACATTTTATTCCTTAACAAATATTTACATAAACACTAGGGCCAAAAAACACCCTAATGATCACCCAACCCCATTACAATAAGCACCAAGAGGATCGGTAAAACTCCAAATATGACCACCTTCCCAGTAAGGAAAAAGATTTCTTTCAGATCCACCATTATAAGGAGATCTATGGTGGCAGCTACAACCAGTATGCTGATAACCACGAGCAAGAAGATGTCTATCTTAGAAGTGCTTACCCAAAGGGAAGCACATTCCTTTTTATAACCCCAATGTGACCGTTGGAAGTTAAATGTTAGAAAGATACCGTTTTATGGAAATTATTTTTAAACCGTTGCATTATGACTGTGCATTTTATTTTAACTAAAATTTTTATACTTTAAGACATGTTTTACATATATATGTATGTATAAGTATTAAGGTTTCTTAAAAAATAGAGGGTTTAAAGAAAATGTTTTAAAGAACGTACTCAGTTTAAATTAAGGTACATTTAAATTGAAAAGAAGGATTATGTAATATCGTTATTAATTTGAGGTATATAAAGAATTATATTTCATTTTATATGTTTTCAATTAAACTTATAAAGATTTTTATAAAACCTTATGCTAATGTCATCATCATAAACTAGATTTTTATTAGGATAAGGTACCAACGAGGGTTCGGGGGGGATGGCTACGGGGGTCGAAAATGGTGAAGACCAAGGGCATCCCCTCAGAAAATGTTTGTACCTACTGGAGTCAGGCTGTGAAGGTCGTGAATAAAGAGACTCTCCATTCCATAAATGTCATAGGAGGCCAAAAAGTATGCCGCCTTATGCTAATTTCATATGAGTAACTCTTTTTAAATAAGTTAATGTGTAAAAATGTATACATATCTTAATTTAGGTTTTTCAAGTTGATTTTATAAAAATTAGTTTATATATATGTATATATTACTTCTAATTTAGTTATGTATTTGAAAGAATATTTCTACCTGGTTATGTTTATAAAAAATTTTAAGTATTAAATTTTTTTTTTAAAAGGGTTCAACCCTTTTGAGTCAAGCCTACTGGGGGAGGACACTCACACAGAGGTGTGGTCGGGCCTTAACTCCCCGTCCGACACTCAGGGGAAACCTTTAGGAGTGCACAGAGGTGCAGGTGTCGTGGCTAGGAGGCAAGGGTGCACGCTCGGGGCGGAGCATGGGAGGGATCTGCGTTGTTGGATCATGCAATATTAAGTCACAGTCGTTGATCGCGATGTCACGTGATCTCAATCGTCGCCTTATTTTAAGATTTCGCGTCAATCCAGGCCATCGGACCAACCAACAATCTAATCTTGACTGTCGGTTCCTTTTTTTTCGTCGCACTGATCCAGACCGTTGGATCTTCCCCAGGGTGAATCTGGGCCGTCCTTTTTCTTTCACCATTTTCCTCCCCCACCTTCTTTTTCCCCGCGTGTTGCACCAGTAGGTCAGCTCGACCTTTTTTTTCCTCCTCTCAAATTTTTCCACAGTCGGCCTATCCCTCCTCACTGGTCCCTCTCTCTCTCTCTTTTTCCCCTAAGTCAAGGAATGGTACCCCCGAAGCACATGCATGTGTCGGGATCCCTCCTCCATTAAGTATCTTCTCTCCACCATGAAACAACCTCACGATTGCACTCCCTCCACCTCTCCCGAAGCCTGCCGAAGCCAAGCCTCTCCTCCAGCCGGTTCTAACTCCGGGTAAGGGGGTTTTCTTTTTTTTTTCTCCTCTCTTTTATTGAAAACCAGGTTATATATATATAAGTATGTATACGGGTTATATATATATATATATTTGTATGTATGCGGATGTATTCAGCTATATTAAGACCCTGACCTTCTCCTTTGCCTCCTGTTTAGAGATTAATAAGATCTGTAAGGGTGGTTTTCATCCTAGTTTGCATTGAACCGGTCTTATATAAGTTTATAAAATTATACAGATTGTATATATACGGGCATACAACCTTGTTTTCTGTTTTTTTTTACCCCAAAACCCTATACACACTCTCTACATTTAAGATTTCAAGCTTTTCAAAGCAGAGTTCTTATTATTTGGAGTGCAAATGGGTTTTTACATAAGTATATATATTTATACAGTTTGTATATATATGTATATAAACGTTTTGATCCATGTTGAAAACCCTAAAATTCCTTTCTTATATACTGTTTTGAGGTTCTTAAATTTGGTTTAGGATGTTTACAGTTTTTATTTCTCATGAAAATCAAAGTTTACATTTATGTGTGTGTGTGTATATATATATATAGGTTATAGTATGTGCCATGTATGAACTTTTTGGGATAGTCTACCATCTTCCATTTTCCAAGGATATCATGTTTTAAAGACCCTCTAACTACGAAAGAATATTAGCCCTTAGAATTTCATGCAGATTAAGTTTTACACATATATATGTATATATGTCTTCATGTACATGTAAATGGCATTACAAATTAATTCTTAAGCCCCTAACCCTCTATCACACCCTCTGTTCTCATTTTCAAGATCTATATATGTTAAGATAAGTTCTTTTAGCTATTCTTTCAAGAATATATTTTCTCCCAAGGTTGGTATATAAAAATGCATAAATGGGTGTATAAGTAAACATGAATATTTTTTTACTTGAAATTAAGGTCTTTAAAGCCTAAATCTTATGAAGAACATAATGAGTTCATGCTTGGGAAAAAAGTTCAAATTTATGGTTGTGAAAACTTTAGTTTTACAAATATTCACAAACTATTACTATATATATATGTGTGTGTACTTGTATATGTTATATAAAAGTAATTTTGAAAACTAATTATATGGTTGAAATAATAATTATGAATACATTTACACATATTTGTCAATACCCACACGATTTTATTCTCAAAGGTTCAATTCCTTTTGTGTCAAAGGGTTTTTCACCTTTGTAATAACTTAAGAAGAAAATGTTTAAAGGGCCCAAGTAGAGAGCCTTAGTAGGTTTAATGTCTAGGGTTGTCTACGTGAATTCAAAACCAAGACTTTATGATCTTTGTAAAATAATAAAACTATGCACTTGTAGATAATTACATAAATTCAAAAGCATGTACCTATATACACTTGCATCTGGAGCCATTTATCATCATGCTATATAAATGATACATGTGAATTCTCAGTAGATTTCCCTTATGTATAAATTGTGTATACATTTCTGACATCTAGCACTATGTATTATGCACGTTCCACTTTGTCATCATGCATATGTTTCCTTAGTAATTTTCATATCATATTTTTTGTATTTTTCCTGAAAATATGATCACCAAATAATAATTAATGAACCTAATAACCCGTTATTTGGAGTGGTATGGGACACACCAAATAACAACACCGTAATCAGGTATCCAAAGTGGTATGGGATGCCTTGGATAAATAAGTCTGCTAAGAATTAAGAGGATCGTATTAGACTTATTATGTGATGGGTGGGGCCCACTATAGCCCCTCGATGCATCGATAGGTCTCATGAGACAAATCAGTGTCATGGCACGAGGCCTGACAACAGTTACAGTTCAGATGAAATTCCTGTACATAGATGATTATGGTCTTGGCACGAGACCTTGTCACAATCTGGCATTATACCCTCCTCTTAATGTTTTAGTAAGTGACCAGCCATGGGATTTTCCGACTAGTAGGATATCCCTGGTTCAGAGCCTTTTGTGTGCACTGGAAGAATTCAGGGAATGACATGATATGTTTCAGTAGTTTTTGGAGTTGGACATTTAATAGCATCTTTATGTCATTACATGTGAAAATATATGGAAATGGCCATCATGATATGTGCACCAGTTTATGTTCATTATTACATCATTTTGATTATGTCTTGGGCACTCAGAGCTACCTTGATAGTAGTTTTCATTACCCTACATGTTGTTAATGGTCATGTATTATACAATCATTTTATTTCCCTGGTTGGAATTGTGTACTCTGATCATGATTAGATGTTGTGTTAATAGTTTTCTTTATTTCAAGATAATTAGTTTTCCAATGTTTATGTTTATTTTCAAGAGTAGTATTTTATTTTCAGTAAAAAAAGATTATTTTCAAGTTGTTTTCAAACACCTTACTGGGCATACTTTTCTCACCCTATGTCTTAAATGAAAATTTTTCAGGTATCAGTCATGTCTTCAATGAAGTTTCAGAATGCAGCTGGTTTTCCCAGAACATGAACCTCACGATCTTCTGTATCATGGGACATGACGTGATTTTGTGAATATAATGTAATGTGATAATTACGGTACATCATGTCTCATGGGAACTGTCTCCGGGCACTCTCGGGCTGGGTCCTCACAGTTGGTATCAAAGGATAGGTTCAGACAATTCTGGAAAAAACCAGGTAATAGAAATATATAGCTACGACTGAACCTTACTAAGTGATTTTATTATAACTTTCAGATGGCAGATGAATATGTGCCTACCAATCTACTATCACTCCCCACTGAAGCCCTAGAGACCATTGTGTCTATAGTTAGCCGAGAGAATTTTCTTAACTATGCTCATATCTACATGACGTGCAAACACCTGTATGATGTGTCAAACTCACCTCGAGTGCTTCAGCTACACTGAGGATTAGGATTTGATTACCTTCTTATGATGATGACCCAATTCCCCTCCTATGTGCGTCGGGGAAGATACCATGAGGGACATTTCTGAGTGTTCATGGCGGGTGAGGACGTTGGCTTTATGGACCTCGACACTTTTCAAGAAGTTGCTGCTTTCGGTGACCTCCAGGTGGCCTATCTTTGTCAAATTCTGAACTACGGCTTCTGGGGCCAATTGTTGGACTTTGGAATGTTAGAAGATGAGTCCACCCGACTTTCTTGCAGACAACAAGTGTATTTTGATGTCTTCCAACTTCATACCCCTCATGCTACACTCAAGAGACGTCACAGGTGTATCCATGAGTTTAACCCTGAATGCTCAGCCTGTGTTTGGTTTGAGGAGATAGGGAGTTTTGCTGCTCTGTGTGGAGTTCGTGTAGTAGATCATTAGGGGAACTTAGGCACTGATGTTTGGTAATGAACTTATGTTTTATTGAATTATTATCTTTTTTGTTCTTGTCTTTACTTTATCTGAACTTTTAAAGTGAATTCTCACGAATATATTTTCAGATGGCTAGGCGAGCAAATATCTCATCCCTACCCGATGAGATATTGGAGGATATCTTAATCAGAACTTGCATTTTGGACTACCCTTATTTCCTCAACCTGTGAGGATCATGTCAACGTATGTTCATATTGTCTAACAGGCATGAAATCCTCCATTCCTGTCAAGGGATTTACCATGTCTTCCACCTCATCGCCATTGCCCAACTCCCTTGTTATAGGCGAAGAGGGAGATACTTCGAGGGTCTTTTTCGGTGTTTCACTCTGGCACATAATTTTTCTGCCAGAGCATGTTTCCTAGTGGCTGTCCAAGATGGAACCTCAGAGCGGCCTTTATGTTCCAGATCCTAAACCTCAGTCTGTTTAACCACATCATTCCAATCGAATATCACGAGCGAGATGTAGTCCGGTGGAGCACTAGAGAATATGTCCATTCAGACATCTCCAAATTTATTACCGCTCGAGCCTCCTTGTGGAAGCTTGAGTGTAGAATGCATGATCCAGAGTTCAAAACGTACTGCTCGAGGTGTATCTGGGCCAAAGAAGTGGATGAACTGAATACCAACCTGGGTATTCCGTTGACCTAGCCGAATCTCCCGTTTTGGTGATGATGATCATCTGGGAATTTCTTTTCCAGTTTATGAATAGAATTGCGAGGATGCAATTATTTGTAGTGGGGGATAATGTAACACCCTAGAATTTGAAAACCTGGTAATAAATGTTTTTGTTATAAATTGTCGCCACTTCTAATTATAATAAAGAAATGCTCGATAAAAGGGAGAACATTTTATTCCTTAACAAAGCTTTACATCAACACCAGGGCCAAAAAACACCCTAATGATCACCCAAACCCATTACAATAAGCACCAAGAGGATCGGGAAAACTCCAAAGATGACCACCTTTTCAGCAATGAAATAGATTTCCTTCGGATCCACCATTATAAGGAAATCTATGGTGGAAGCTACAACCAGTATGCTGATAACCATGAGCAAGAAGAAGTCCATCTTAGAAGTGCTTACCCAAAGGGAAGCACGCTCCTTTTTAAAACCCCAATGTGACCGTTGGAAGTTAACCGTTAGAAAGTTACCATTTTATGACCGTTATTTTAAAACCATTACATTATGACCGTGAGTTTTATTTTAACTAAAATTTTTATACTTTAAGACATTTTTTACATATATATGTATGTATAACTATTAAGGTTTCTTAAAAAAATAGAGGTTTTAAAGAAAATGTTTTAAAGAACGTACTCAGTTTAAATTAAGGTACATTTAAATAGAAAAGAAGGATTATGTAATATCGTTATTAATTTGAGGTATATGAAGACTTATATTTCATTTTATATGTTTGTAATTAAACTTATAAAGATTTTTATAAAACCTTAAGCTAATGTCATATGAGTAACTCTTTTTAAATAAGTTAATGTGTAAAAATGTATACATATCTTAATTTAGGTTTTGTAAGTTGATTTTATAAAAATTAGTTTATATATATTTATATATTACTTTTAATTTAGTTATGAATATGAAAGAATATTTCTACCTGGTTCTATTTATAAAAATTTTTAAGTATTAAATTTTTTTAAAAAAAGTGTTCAACCCTTTTGAGTCAGGCCTACCGGGGGAGGCTGCTCACACAGAGGTGTGGCCGGGCCTTGACTCCCCGACCAACGCTCAGGGGAACCCTTTAGGAGCACACAGAGGTGTGAGTGCCACAGCTAGGCGGCGAGGGTGCGTGCTCGGGGTGGAGCGCGGGTGGGATCTGCATCGTTGGATCTTCCCTTGGGTGAATCTGGGTCGTCCTTTTTCTTTCACCGTTTTCCACCCCCACCTTCTTCTTCCCCGCTCGCTACACCAGTAGGTCAGCTTGAGCTTTTTTTTCCTCCTCCCATATTTTTCCACAGTCGGCCTATCCATCCTCCCCGGTCCCTCTCTCTCTCTCTCTCTTTTGCCCCTAAGTCAAGGAATGGGACCCCTGAAGCACATGCATGTGTCGGGTTCCCTCCTCCATTAAGTATCTTCTCTCCACCATAAAACAACCTCACGGTTGCACTCCCTCCTCCTCTCCTAAAGCCTGCCGAAGCCAAGCCTCTCCTCCAGTCGGTTCTAAATCCGGGTAAGGGGGTTTTCTTTTCTCTCTCTTCTCTTTTATTGCAAACCAGGTTATATATATATAAGTATGTATACGGGTTATATATATATATATATATGTATGTATGTATGTATGCGGATGTATTCAAATATATTAAGACCCTGACCTTCTTCTTTGCCTCCTGTTTAGAGATTAATAAGATCTGTAAGGGTGGTTTTCATCCTAGTTTACATTAAACCAGTCTTATATAAGTTTATAAAATTATACAGATTGTATATATACGGGCATACAACCTTGTTTTCTATTTTTTTTAAAGCCCTAAAACCCTCTACACACTCTCTACATTTAAGGTTTCAAGATTTTCAAAGGAGAGTTCTTATTATTTGGAGTGAAAATGAGTTTTTACATAAGTATATATATTTATACAGTTTGTATATATATGTTTATAAATGTTTTTATCCATGTTGAAAACCCTGGAATTCCTTTCTTATTTACTGTTTTGAGGATCTTAAATTTGGTTTAGGATTTTTACAGTTTTTATTTCTCATGTAAATCAAAGTTTACATTTATGTATATATATATACATATATAAAGGTTATAGTACGTGTCATGTATGAACTTGTTGGGACAATCTAACATCTTCCATTTTCCAAGGATATCATGTTTTAAAGACCCTCTAACTACGAAAGAAGATTAGCCCTTAGAATTTCATGCAGATTAAGTTTTACAGATATATATGTATATATGTCTGCAAGTACATGTAAATGGCATTTCAAATTAAGTCTTAAGCCCCTAACCCTCTATCACACCCTCTGTTCTCATTTTCAAGAGCTATATATTTTAAGAGAAGTTCTTTTAGCTATTCTTTCAAGAAAATATTTTCTCCCAAGGTTGGGATGTAAAAATGCATAAATGGGTGTATAAGTAAACATGAATATTTTTTTACTTGAAATTAAGGTCTTCAAAGCCTAAATCTTATGAAGAACATACTGAGTTCATGCTTGGGAAAAAAAGTTCAAATTTATGGTTGTGCAAACTTTAATTTTAAAAATATTCACAAACTATTACTATATATATATATGTACTTGTATATGTTATATAAAAGTAATTTTGAAAACTAAGTATATGGTTGAAATAATAATTCTGAATACATTTACACATATTTTTCAATATCCACACGATTTTATGCTCAAAGGTTCAATTCCATTTGTGTCAAAGGGTTTTTCACCTTTGTAATAACTTAAGAAGAAAATGTTTAAAGTGCCCAAGTAGAGAGCCTTAGTAGGTTTAATATCTAAAGCTGTCTACGTGAATTCAAAACCAAGACTTTATGATCTTTGTAAAATAATAAAACTATGCACCTGTAGATAATTACATAAATTCAAAAGCATGTACCTATATACACTTGCATCTGGAGCCATTTATCAGCATGTTATATAAATGATACATGTGATTTCTCAGTAGATTTCCCTTATGTATAAATTGTGTATACATTTCTGACATCTAGCAATATGTATTATGCACGTTTCACTTTGTCATCAAGCATATGTTTCCTTCGTAATTGTCATATCATATTTTGTGTATTTTGCCTGAAAATATGATCACCAAATAATAATTAATGAACCTAATAACTCGTTATTTGGAGTGGTATGAGACACCCCAAATAACAACACCGTAATCAAGCATCCAAAGTGGTATGTGACGCCTTGGATACATAAGCCCCCTAAGACTTAAGAGGATCGTATTAGACTTATTATGTGACAAGTGGGGCCCGCTATAGCCCCTCGATGCATCGGTAGGTCTCATGAGACAAATCAGTGTCATGGCACGAGGCCTGACAACAGTTACGGTTCAGGTGAAATTCCGGGACATAGATGATTATGGTCTTGGCACGAGGCCTTAACACAGTCTGGCATTATACCCTCTTAATGTTTTAGTAAGTGACCAACCATGGGATTTTCCGACTAGTAGGATATTCCTGGTTCAGAGCCTTTTGTGTGCACAGGAAGAATTAAGGGAATGACATGATATGTTTCTGTAGTTTTGGACTTGGTCCATTTAACATCAGCTTTATGTCATTACATGTGAAAAGATATGGAAATGGACATCATGATATGTGCACTAGTTTATGTTCATTATTACAGCATTTTGATTATGTCTTGTGCACTCAGAGCTGCCTTGCTAGTAGTTTTCATTACCCTACATGTTGTTAATGGTCATGTATTATACACGCATTTTATTTCCCTAGTTGGAGCTGCGTACTCTGATCATGATTAGATGTTGTGTTAATAGTTTTTTTTATTTCAAGATAATTAGTTTTCCAATGTTTAAGTTTATTTTCAAGAGTACTATTTTCTTTTCAGTAAAGAAAGATTATTTTCAAGTTGTTTTCAAACCCCTTACTGGGCATACTTTGTTCACCCTACGTTTTAAATGAAAATTTTTCTGGTATCAGTCATGTCTTCAATGAAGTTTCAGAATGCAGCTGGTTTTCCTAGAACCTGAACCTCACGATCCTCTGTAGCATGGGACATGATGTGATTTTGTGAATGTAATGTAATGTGATAATTATGGTACAACATGTCTCATGGGCACCAGCTTCGGGCACTCTCGGGCTGGGTCCTCACAGACATCCTAGAAAAATAGGTTTGAACCTATCCTATTCGCTATCTAAAAATTGAGCTCCCAAGATCCAATAACCCATCGAGTTCTATTCTTCAAGATTCCCAACAGTTTTATCATGCAATGAGAAAGACCGAAAAACCTCCTATGATTAATAGAACAACTCTCCCCACTTTCCCCATATGAGACCCTCATGAATTTTGACCACAATGATTCACCCATAACAATTTCCCATGCGATTTTTTCTGGCATTCCATTCATGGCTTCCTCAATATTGCAAAGACCTATCCCACCCTCCTAATTACTCTTGAGAATCTTTTCTAAGTGGTTCGATGGATGTTACCAAATTTATGATAATCCCAAGGGAAAATGTTCATAATTATCTACATTCTTGTGATGGTCCCCTTAGGAGGACTGATAATAGAATGAATATGCATTGGGATCTATGATAAGGTACTGTTTAGAAGGGTAATACAGCCTCCAAAAGAAAGAAACTTGTTTTTCCCACTGCATATCTTCCCAGAAATTTGACTAATAATACCCTCAAAAGGACCATTTGATCCTTCCATTGGATATTAGGGCTTCACGATATTCTATTGGAAGTTTCCTTTGTTGCTTTCCCAGCTTATTTTGAATATACATATATCACCTACCTGGGAATTTGATAGAAATAAAAACAATGCTCTTTATTTGACTAACACACTGCCCACTTAAACCTCCATATGTTCCCATAATTTTATTGAATCCCTTAAACGAACTTCTTCTTACATTGATGAAGAATAGAATGTTATAAACACACATAAGGTGAAAAATCATACTACTCTCCGATTTTTTATTGAAAGGTTTATGATTCCCCTCCAAACCCTTTTTAATGTATCTAGAGAGAGCTTATTGAGAAAAAATAAAAAGATTAAGAGAGAGTGGATTTCACTGCCTCACACCTCTGACCCATTTGAAGAAACCAAATCCTCTCCCCATCAAGGATATTGATATCCACGGAGAACCTTAACCCTTATTATAAAAGTCCATTCCAACCTATCATATGCCTTATCCATGTCAACTTTAATCATAACATTTGAACCAGTAACACTTTAATCAAGATCCTCAACCATCTCGTTGGAAATGCCAATGGCCCCCTGAATGTTTCTCCCTTTCACAAAACCATGCTGCTCATGGGAAATAATCCTTTGAATCAAATTACATAACTGTTGACCTCACCTGTTTTGATAATCTCAATCCTGTATTCATATGTGTTGAAAATCCCAATTATGTTTTCATTCTCTATGATATTGTTAAGTATCATTGATCTATACTTTAATTCTTTCAAATCTGTGATCAAACCAATAATAATTTTGAAAACAGTCTTTGGAATATGTTAATCCTCATTTATCCATGTTCATATCAGTTATAAACTGATTCTAACACAATCGGATGTGTTCTGCATAAAACAGATAAGTAATCTGTCTATAGCTACTGATAAAGAGCTACCGGTAATCAGTCTACCGATAGACTTAGTCTACCGACAGACAGCTACCGATAGACTTAACACAGAGCTACCGATACACTTAACACATAGCTACCGATGTGCTTACAGACAGCTACCGATACAAACTTATAGCTACCGGTGTAAGTATAAATAGCTACCGATGGAATAAGAGTCACCGATGGACGAAGCTACTGACAGACTCACAGCTACCGACGCATGGAGCTACCGATGCATGGAGCTACCGATAAAACAAAGTCACTGATACAAGCATGTACCAACCGACGCATAGAGCCACCGATAGAGTCAAAGCAACTAAGGACATTGAGCTACCGATGTTCAAGCTACCGATGTTCAAGCTACCGATGCTGATTACCTACCGATCACTCGACTCACTGTTTGAATTTCTTTATTTCCTATATTTAATCTATCTAACGGTCATATCATACATTTTGATGATTTGTCAAATATCTGATAAAGGTTGTCGCATGTCAGGAACCCGTACCTCGTACCTGCTGAAAAGAAATCTTTTTTGTCCCTTGTCGGGAGAAAAATACGAGAAGACTACGCTGCCCAAAACAGAAGAAAACCAGAGAAGCGCATGGTGGATGAGACATATCAAAAACACAAGAAGAGAAAAACGAGTTCCATCAAGAACACAGAGAAGCTCATAAACAATCAAGCATACTCGAGAAGTGTTCTGTGCATACAAGAAGAACACTGAAGAACTTCATCGACTACAATCTCACTACCTGTGAACCTGGAGCATACGACACTCTGTTTCTCAAACAGAAACGAGAAGAGGACTCAGACTCACTTCTAGTCGAATCCAAAGGAGTCCAGAGCCATACTAAAATCATCAGAACCATCTCTAAACTCTACATCTCTTGTTCTGTGATTTATTACCATTCATTTCGAGCAGTGTGTGTTATCTGCTGTATCTAACACATACACTGTCTCCTGTACTCAAACTGAAGGATTTTGTAAATCCTTACCAAACTCCTTCATTCTTTCTTTCCCACGAGTAACAGTGGTAGAGGTCGTGTGTGACCTGGACAGTTGGTTGTTGTTGTACTGTTTCCCACGAAGAACAGTGGTAGAGGTCTTGGACCTGGACAGTTGTAAACTGTTGAACCCCGATCCAGGGTGTGGATCATTTTCTATATAAACTTTTGAGAGGACTAAGTCTCGGCTTGAGACTGAACCTCTTGGTTACATTTGTTGTGCCATCTCTTTCAAAGTTTTATTCCGCTGCTAATCACTTTAAAACCAATACTGTTTTTAAAGCTACTTTGATAATTAAATTAGCAAGTGTTTATGTTAAGTGTAGATTAGTAAGTTAGTTTCAAAAGATAATCACACACTCCTGTTTTGATTAACTGTGAATTAATCAATCCCTTGAGAATCTAACAGAACCTCTACTTTAATATAAATTCACTACAGTTTAATTAATTATTTTATTTGGGGGTCTTTAAGACACTTTTTAAATTACAGAAATTTTAATTGGTACTCAATTCACCCCCCTCTTGAGTAAACCACTCCGACCAACACTTGGTATCAAAGGTTGAAAATACTTTCTAAAAGTACTCTGCTTTTGAACTGTGATTTTAGTTGTATTTTAATGTTCTTAAAATTTCTGTTATTTCTAAATTTTTATCTCTTTAAAATTTTCTCATCATGGATAATAGACTTGAGGGTGCTGCTACTAACCGGCCACCTTTCTTCAATGGAACTAATTATGCTCAGTGGAAACTGAAAATGAAAATTCATCTAGAAAGCATAGGTTTCGATATTTGGACCGCTATTGAATCAGAATACAAAATTCCCACTACTGCTAGATCTACTTGGGATGAACCTACAAAGACTGCTTACAATAACAATTGTAAAGCTATGAATGCTCTGTACTGTGCTCTAGGAGATGAAGAATTTAATAGAATTTCTGCATGTAAAACTGCATATGAAATTTGGGATACCTTAGCTATTTCTCATGAAGGAACAACAAATGTTAAAGAAATGAGATTGAATACCTATACTATTAAGTATGATAATTTTAAGATGAAGCCTGATGAACCCATTTTTGATATGTATCTCAAGTTCAATGAAATTGTCAACACAATGACTTCTCTGGGAAAGGATATTCCAGCAAAGGAGCAAATCATGAGAATTTTGAGATGTCTACCTGAAAGATGGAGAGGAACCTCTGTCTCCATTAGAGAATCCTGTGACATTGGAACACTGCCTGTCAAGGAATTAATTGGTAAACTGATGATGTATGAAGAAGAGCTTAAAGTAAATAAAGAAGAAGATGATGAACCAAAAAGGAAGTCTATTGCCTTCAAGACTACAACCTCAAAGAATAAGGATAAAGAAAAGCCTCAAGCTATCAATGAAAGTTCAAGCAGTGAGGAAAGTGAGAATGATTCTGACAGTGATGCTGAGATGGCTCAAATAGCCAGGAGATTCAAAAAGTTTTATAGGAAAAAGAAATTCTTTAGGAAACCAAATTACAAGGGAAAGTATGACCACCAAGGCAAATGGAAAAAGGATTGGAAGAAGAATGACAAGTCAGATGATGTTGTCTGCTATGAGTGCAAGAGAAAAGGACACATTAAAGCCGACTGTCCAAAGCTGAAATATAAAAAGAAATATGAATATAAGGACAATAAGTTTAAGAAAGCCATGAAGGCTACTTGGAGTGCTTCAGAAGACAGCACAAGTGAAGCTGAATCTTCAGACTCTGAAAGGAATCGAGCCAACATGTGTTTTATGACAAACACTTCTAAGGTAACTGCTGAAACTCCTACTTCAAATTCATATTATTCTGGAGATGACTCTGAAGGTGATAACATGTCTAAATCTGAACTGTTTGAATACTGTGACATGTTAGAAGAAACTTGTAATGAGCTTAAAGATAAATATAAAGGTTTAAAGAAACAGTATGCTTTAAGTGTTAAGCATAAATCTGATCTGGATATAGAAGTAGAAAAGAATGCTCAGTTGCTTAAAGAGAATACTGAACTAAAATTGTCAAATGAGCAACTCAGGAAAGACTTAGAGAAGTTCACAAATGGAAAGAATACGCTAACACAGATGCTAGGAAAGCAAGTTGCACCTAAATATACTACTGGTATAGGATACCAACCTGGACAAAGGAAAATTGCCAAAACAAGATTCATTTCTAAATCTGGACAGAATGAAGGTAATTCTGGAACTTCATATGCTTCAACCAGTTATATACATAGCTATGGATCTAATAAAGTTTATCTTTCAAAGCATGTCAATTCTACAAATTATATGAGACCCATTAGACAAATATGGGTACCTAAAGTGTTATTGGCTAACCTGTCTGGACCCAAGAAAATCTGGGTACCAAAATCATCTCCCATCTAAATCTGTTGTGTAGGGAACTTGCATGAAGAGCTCCTGTAAAGAGACGTGGTATTTGGACAGTGGATGTTCAAGACATATGTCAGGAGACTTCTCTTGTTTCAAGAGTTTAATAAAAGTTGATGGAGGCTTTGTCACCTTTGGTGATAATTCTAAAGGGAAAATCATCGGCCTAGGCCAGATTGGTAACACTGATTCAATCCTGATTTCTAAAGTTTTATTTGTTGATGGCCTTAAATACAATCTATTAAGTATTTCTCAGTTATGTGATGATGGTTTTCATGTTAAATTTGAAAATGATTCTTGCAAAGTTTTTAATTCTAAGAATGTTTTGGTATTTTCTGCCTTAAGAAATGAAAATGTTTATGCTGTTAATCTGAATTCTTTAGCTAAGCAGAATATTACTTGTTTGAATGCTTTTCATAAAGAATCTTGGCTATGGCACAGAAGATTAGGACATTGCAACATTCACTCACTTAGAAAACTCTCTAGAAAGAACCTAGTTAGAGACCTACCTAAATTAGAATTCCCAAATGATAAAGTGTGTAACCCCTGTCAAAAGGGAAAACAACACAAAGTTTCTTTTAAATCAAAGAAAGAAGTTTCGACTTCTCAACCACTTGAATTGGTTCACATGGATTTGTTTGGACCATCAAGAGTTTCTAGTTTAAATGGGAAGCACTATGTTTATGTTCTTGTAGATGACTTTTCTAGATATACTTGGGTATATTTTCTAGCTCACAAAAGTGAAGCTTGTTCTTACTTTGTCAAATACTCCAAGTCCGTAGAGAACCTTAGTGGACTTAAGATTAAGACCCTGAGAAGTGATCATGGTCGTGAGTTTGAAAATCAAGATTTTGAATCTTATTGATCACACAATGGTTATACCCATAACTTTTCTGCCCCTAGAACACCCCAACAGAATGGTGTAGTAGAAAGAAGAAACCGAACCCTTCAAGAAATTGCTAGAACCATGCTCAATGAATATGACCTGCCTATTTATTTTTGGGCTGAAGCTGTAAATACAGCTTGTTATGTCATTAATAGAGTCTTAATTAGACCAGTTCTTAAGAAAACCCCTTATGAATTGTGGAACAATAGAAAGCCTAAGGTTAATTACTTTAAAGTTTTTGGTTGCAAAGTATTTATTCTGAATACTAAAGATAATCTGGATAAGTTTGCTTCCAAAAGTGATGAAGGAATTTTTCTGGGTTACTCTATTTCAAGTAAAGCCTATAGAGTATTCAATAAGAAAACCAAATGTGTGGAGGAATCTGTTCACATCAAGTTTGATGAAACTGATCCACATGAGCCTAAAACCTCTCTTGAGAATCTTGAAGAAGATTTATCTATTCTGGACCTTAATGATAAATCCAAAGAACCTGTTATAAAAGCATCCAGTTCTGGACTTTCTCCAGAATCTGCTTCTGTTGAACCCGAACCTATAGATGAACCTGAAATTTCTAGTCCAACCTTTACCAGATCAACAAGGATTCTAAAGAATCATCCTTTAGAAGCTGTTGTTGGTAATCTTGATAGAGGAACACAAACTAGAGCTTCTCTAAGAAACCAGGTTGAACATCAAGCTTTTCTTTCACAGCTAGAACCCAAAAATATCAATGATGCTATCAATGATGAATTCTGGGTAATAGCTATGCAGGAAGAATTAAATCAGTTTGAAAGAAACAAAGTCTGGGAATTAGTTGACAGACCTAAGGACACTTTGACAATAGGCACAAAATGGGTTTTTAGAAATAAAGTAGATGAATCTGGAAATATAGTTAGAAACAAAGCTAGACTAGTTGCACAAGGATATAGTCAAGAAGAAGGTATAGACTATGAGGAAACTTTTGCACCTGTAGCTAGACTAGAAGCCATTAGGATCTTACTTGCATATGCTGCACATCTGGATTTCAAGTTATATCAAATGGATGTGAAAAGTGCATTTCTAAATGGTTTTATAATTGAAGATGTTTATGTAGAACAACCACCTGGATTTACTAACCCCCATTTTCCAAATCAAGTTTTTAAACTTTCTAAAGCTTTGTATGGTTTAAAACAAGCTCCAAGAGCTTGGTATGATAGACTTAGCAATTTCCTTATTTCAAAAGGTTTTACTAAAGGGATTGCTGATCCAACTCTTTTCATTAAAAGAATTTCTAAAGATGTTTTAGTTGTACAAATATATGTTGATGATATTATTTTTGGATCTTCTAAACACTCTTTATGTACTGATTTTTCAAAAAGTATGCAAAATGAATTTGAAATGAGCTTAATGGGAGAGCTTAAGTACTTTCTTGGATTTCAAGTATTTCAAAATGAAAACGGTATTGTTTTGAATCAAAGTAAATATACAAAGGATCTTTTAAAATGTTTTGGTCTGGATAGTATCAAGGAAAGTGAAACTCCTATGAGTACTACCTGTAAATTGGATGCAGATGAAACTGGGAAACCAGTTGATCAGACAAATTACAGAGGTATGATTGGTAGTTTACTTTATCTTACTGCTAGTCGACCTGATATTATGTTTAGTGTGTGTATGTGTGCTAGATTTCAAGCTAATCCAAAAGAATCTCATTTGCTTGCTGTTAAAAGAATTTTTAAATATCTCAAACACACGGTTAACTTAGGTTTGTTTTACCCAAAAGGACAATCCTTTGAGTTAATGAGTTATTCAGATGCTGACTTTGCTGGTTGTAAGTTAGATAGAAAAAGCACATCAGGAACATGTCATTTGCTTGGAAAATCCTTAGTTTCTTGGTGTAGTAAGAAACAGAACTCAGTTGCATTATCTACTGCCGAAGCAGAATATATAGCTGCTGGTAGTTGCTATGCACAAATTATGTGGATGAAACACACTCTTTTGGACTATGGATATGTTTTTAAACATGTTTCAATCAACTGTGATAACACCAGTGCAATAAACATCTCTAAGAATCCTGTATCTCACTCTAAAACCAAACACATAGATGTAAGACACCATTTCCTAAGAGATCACTATCAAAAAGGTGATATTTCTCTTGAATTTATTGGCACTGAACATCAATTGGCTGACATTTTCACTAAACCTTTAAGTTCGGATAGGCTAAGTTACATAAGACACGAACTGGGAATGTTTAATCACAACTGATGTGAAATTCTCACTGATGTGAAATTCTCACTGATGTGAAATTCTCACCGATGTGAAATTCTCACCGATGTGAAATGCTCACCGACGTGAAAATTCTCACCGATGTGAAATTCTCACTGATGTGAAATTCTCACCGATGTGAAATTCTCACCGATGTGAAATGCTCACCGACGTGAAAATTCTCACCGATGTGAAATTCTCACTGATGTGAAATTCTCACTGATGAGAAATCCTCACCGATGTGAAATGCTCACCGACGTGAAAATTCTCACCGATTTGTTTTTCTCACCGATGATTAACTCACACCGATGCAAGGTTTTAAAACTTCTGCATGCCGCCAAGAATACGAATCGTTTTATTTTATTACTCTAGTTTAATCGTTTATTTGGAATTCCTAAATTATAAAACTAAGTCTAAGCCACTTCTTACCTCACCGAGCTCAAAATCTCTCACCTTCGAACCTTACCTCCCAAATCGGCCAAGAAACCTAAACCCGCGATGGCAAAAACCAAGCTTCCTATCGTCAGAGACGAAAGTGCAGAACCAAACGCTAAGAAGCAGAAGACACAGCATAAAGCCAGTGTTAGTGAAGTCAAAACTAGATCGAGAAGGCGACCAGTGAATCCTCACTTGCAGAATAGAGACATAGTAATCGAGAAGGAACTGTGCGTGGAATGGCTACTGCCTAGAAAATCCTTAGTACTCGAGATTCTGGAGGACCAGAAATGGGTGGATTGTTTTTCGAATAACAATGGCCCATACTACCCGAAGTTGGTAAAGCAGTTCTATGAGTTTGTAACTTTCGAGAAGTCTGAGAATGAGAATCGGGTTAGATCTTTTGTACATGGAAAAGAGATGTCGTTTTCTTCAGTAGAGTGGGCTGAGAGTTTGAAAGTACCGCATGAAGGTGTCTCTGGGTATGTATCAAGAGCAATGCCATCTAGTAGTGATATCTTTGATTATGAGACCGCCTTACAAGAGCTGACTGGGAATGGAAATCAAAGGCAAGTGGTTGCTGCTAAAATGGATGGAGAGAATCGACTGCTTTTCAAGTTTGTTCAGCATGTGTTGATACCGAGGAGAGGAGATTTTGCAAATCTGAGATATCAAGATATCTATCTTCTTCATTTGCTAAGACATGGTGTAAAAATCAATCTGTGCAGATTGTTAATGCTTCAAATGGAAGACATGATTAGACCAAAGTCAAAGACTAATGCTTTGTTCTTTGCCAAGCTGATTTCAGTGATGATAAAAGTGAAAGGAATAGTTGAGTCTCAGGATGAGACAGTTGTAGTCAAGAACAATTTCTGCATCACCTCGAATGTTTGTAAGTATATGAAAATTAACTGGAACCCATGGAAGGGAGAATGGGTCAGTGATGATCAGAAGATCTATGATAGGTTTAATCCTGTGGATTATCCCTCAAGACCAAAGGATGAGAGAGATCCGAGTCTGAGACCTGATGAAGAGGAACCTGTTTATAGTGATGAAACAGAAGAAGAAGAAGAAATTCCTATGGATGTTGGAGGAGATCCAGACTTGCCCCCAAGTCCTGTTGCAGAATTGGTTTATTCTAGGAAAGGAAAAGTAGAGGAAATTGTGTCTACTCATGAGGAAGACCAGTCTGTACCTCACCAAGAAGAAGAGGAAAAGGAGAATGTATCTGAATCGCCTGCTTCTGGTAGTTTAAGTATAAGTTCCTTGATTGGAAGCTCAGCTATGCCTTCTGCTGAAGTAGAAATAGATAGAGAAGAAGCTGTACCTGTTTCAGAAAACTTCCTTACTACTGCTGAGATGGAAATTGTTGTGGAAGATTCTGATGAAGAAAGGCCAGCAGAAAAGGATGTTGTGATACATGAGAATGCACCCATTGAGGGGGAGCATCAGTCTGTGCTTGGAAATGTGACGGTAGCTGTTGAGCTTGGAGACTGGGTAGAAGACCCAGGATTTATAGTCTGTGGATTGGATTATCCGGATTCAGATAATGAGGTGTCTGAGAATAGACCGAAGACCAATTATGATCTTGCTTCTGAGTTGTTACCAGATGATGTGGTCAGATTTCATGATTTGAATAAGCTGAAAGAGGACCTCAAATCCGGTTTTGTTGAAGAAGTGAAGTTAATGGAAACCTCTCTTGCATCCTCAATTAACTCAATAATGACTACTTCTGTAGTTAATTTGGCCTCAGCAAGGGGATCTGCTGCAGTTATCCTACGTGATTTTGTCTCTAAATCTGATCTTGAATCCATGAAGAATGAGCTGAAAGAATCATTCAGTGCATCAGTCGCTGAGATGAAGCAAAGCTTTTATGAAGAAATGAAAATGCTAGAGAGATCCTTCGAGCTATCTCTGGCTTGTAATTTATCTTCTTTTATGTCTGAGCTTATGGAAGAAGTGAAAGAGTGCCAGACTCAGTCTTCTAGAATCGAAGCTGATCTTGAAGCTCTCAAGACATCAGTTGTTGCTTTGATTCCTATATGAGCTCCAAGTCTCAAGCTGACAAGGACCTAGCTTATGTGAAGAGTGTAGTAAGCCAGTTTGTCTCAGTGTTTGAAAGCTTCAAAACCTCAGTGAAGGATCATGTGCAATTACAAGACTCTCAAGTTCAAAGCCTAATCAGTGGTTTGTCTAAGAGTTTCAAAGAAACTGTTTCCTTCTCTCTTGGCCCTCTCACATCTAACCTATCAGTTGATCTGAATTCAGTTAGAGCAATGTTCAAGGAAGAGATTGGCTCTATTTCTACCGGTGGTTCTGTGGACTCATCAGAGTTGAGCCGAGTGGTGCTTTCTACAAGAGATTCTGCCAGAGAAATAATGAAGATTGTTCAAGATTTTATGAGAGAAGCCTCTGCCTCTCAGGAAGCCATAAAAAGCAAAGTGGACTACTACTTTCCAAAATTTTCACCAAGCATCAACTCGAACATCACTTCAAGCTAATGTTGGAACACATGAAGCTCCCTCCAGTAACTCATGCTTTCAGAGAACAAGTGAGCAAGCTAAGAGAACTGACTCATGCCTTAGAGAAATTCATGGAGAACAAAGATGATTTCATCTCGGCTATGGAAAGAGGAGGAGGAATTATTATGGATTTTAGAAATCTGCTGCTGCCCTTCTTGCATGTTGATGCCAGACCAGTAATCATCCCTCCTGCTTTGCCTGCTTCTGCCTCAGCTGCTTCCACAGTCCAGCTGACTCCTGTTCAAGCCATTCGAAGCCTCACTCCAATGATCACCCAAAAATCTTCAACCTACAAGCCTGACTCTGTGTTAGTGGTCCAGCCTCCTTTGATCTTTTCTGGAATTCCAAAAGCTTCACATGTATCCTCACCACCCGAGCCTTCTTCTGATTCCAAAGGAAAATCTCACGTTGCAGATGAGGATTGAACCAGTGGCCAGGATTTTTGATAGGAATTCCTTTGTAATTTTATTTTTTATTTTTTTTTTGTTGTACTTTCTGACTAATCTAATACAGAGGAACTCTTTTTTACTTCTCATGTGTTATTTGTCTCCTATATATATATATGCTTTCCCACTTTTTGATTATCACAAAGGGGGAGAACAATAAGAGGGGGAGAAACATTTTATGAGAGAATAAGGAGAACAAAATGAGAGAATGCGAAATATTTTCAATGGAGAAAAATAATTTTTTTGTTTACCTTTGATACCTTATGTCTATTTAGTACCTTATGATTGTTACCTTTGATAACTTATGTCTATATCATACTATTTCTATTATCTATGATGCTGTTTTCAATGAGAAAATTGAATTCAATATTATACTCCTTACTAGTATATATTCACTATGTTAAATGCCCATATCATAAATTGTGATTATCAAAAAGGGGGAGATTGTTGACCTCACCTGTTTTGATAATCTCAATCCTGTATTCATATGTGTTGAAAATCCCAATTATGTTTTCATTCTCTATGATATTGTTAAGTATCATTGATCTATACTTTAATTCTTTCAAATCTGTGATCAAACCAATAATAATTTTGAAAACAGTCTTTGGAATATGTTAATCCTCATTTATCCATGTTCATATCAGTTATAAACTGATTCTAACACAATCGGATGTGTTCTGCATAAAACAGATAAGTAATCTGTCTATAGCTACTGATAAAGAGCTACCGGTAACCAGTCTACCGATAGACTTAGTCTACCGACAGACAGCTACCGATAGACTTAACACAGAGCTACCGATACACTTAACACATAGCTACCGATGTGCTTACAGACAGCTACCGATACAAACTTATAGCTACCGGTGTAAGTATAAATAGCTACCGATGGAATAAGAGTCACCGATGGACGAAGCTACTGACAGACTCACAGCTACCGACGCATGGAGCTACCGATGCATGGAGCTACCGATAAAACAAAGTCACTGATACAAGCATGTACCAACCGACGCATAGAGCCACCGATAGAGTCAAAGCAACTAAGGACATTGAGCTACCGATGTTCAAGCTACCGATGTTCAAGCTACCGATGTTGATTACCTACCAATCACTCGACTCACTGTTTGAATTTCTTTATTTCCTATATTTAATCTATCTAACGGTCATATCATACATTTTGATGATTTGTCAAATATCTGATAAAGGTTGTCGGATGTCAGGAACCCGTACCTCGTACCTGCTGAAAAGAAATCTTTTTTGTCCCTTGTCGGGAGAAAAATACGAGAAGACTACGCTGCCCAAAACAGAAGAAAACCAGAGAAGCGCATGGTGGATGAGACATATCAAAAACACAAGAAGAGAAAAACGAGTTCCATCAAGAACACAGAGAAGCTCATAAACAATCAAGCATACTCGAGAAGTGTTCTGTGCATACAAGAAGAACACTGAAGAACTTCATCGACTACAATCTCATTACCTGTGAACCTGGAGCATACGACACTCTGTTTCTCAAACAGAAACGAGAAGAGGACTCAGACTCACTTCTAGTCGAATCCAAAGGAGTCCAGAGCCATACTAAAATCATCAGAACCATCTCTAAACTCTACATCTCTTGTTCTGTGATTTATTACCATTCATTTCGAGCAGTGTGTGTTATCTGCTGTATCTAACACATACACTGTCTCCTGTACTCAAACTGAAGGATTTTGTAAATCCTTACCAAACTCCTTCATTCTTTCTTTCCCACGAATAACAGTGGTAGAGGTCGTGTGTGACCTGGACAGCTGGTTGCTGTTGTACTGTTTCCCACGAAGAACAGTGGTAGAGGTCTTGGACCTGGACAGTTGTAAACTGTTGAACCCCGATCCAGGGTGTGGATCATTTTCTATATAAACTTTTGAGAGGACTAAGTCTCGGCTTGAGACTGAACCTCTTGGTTACATTTGTTGTGCCATCTCTTTCAAAGTTTTATTCCGCTGCTAATCACTTTAAAACCAATACTGTTTTTAAAGCTACTTTGATAATTAAATTAGCAAGTGTTTATGTTAAGTGTAGATTAGTAAGTTAGTTTCAAAAGATAATCACACACTCCTGTGTTGATTAACTGGGAATTAATCAATCCCTTGAGAATCTAACAGAACCTCTACTTTAATATAAATTCACTACAGTTTAATTTATTATTTTATTTGGGGGTCTTTAAGACACTTTTTAAATTACAGAAATTTTAATTGGTACTCAATTCACCCCCCTCTTGAGTAAACCACTCCGACCAACAATAACCTCATAATGATAAGATTGGAATGAATTTTGAAGCTAATGTTACAAATACAGACATGTATATAATGGTTCATTGATGTGGGATCCTTCAATTTTGGTATTAAGACCTCCCTTGAAGTACAAACCATTCTTGTGAGAGACCCTCCCCGAAGAAGTCCAGGATGGAATACTTCACCTAATTTTTGACAAAATCCCAAGAAGAAACATAATAAGCCCCTAGAAAACCATCTATCCCTAGTGCACTATCTTGTTTCATGCTAAACACCTCACTTTTTATCTCATCCTCCTCCAGAAGGGAGACTGGCACCTCATTATCCTGATCAACCAACATCCCAGGGATACAATTAATAAAAATAATCTCCTCCTCAATCCCAATATCACCCCAAGATAAATTATATTGCATGGCCAATAGATTTTCAATGTGCTCTAACACCAATTTCCAGACCACATCCACATCAGAAGTGACGGACCCATCTTCTAACTGAATAATTAATTTCTTAAATAACCACCTTTCCATTATGCAAACCTAAAAAATGAGGTGTTATGATCTCCCTATGTGAGCCACAAGGTGCGAGATTTGTCCATGCAAATTATTTCAATCTCCACCAATTTCTCAGCAAATACATTCTATTTATCTGATAAAGAAATAAAATGATATTCATCCCAACCGACCTGAAGCCTCTCTTCCAACCTTCCTATCTCCCCCATAAGATTATCCATACATCCATTCCCGACATTCCTACAGTTATTCCAATCCTGAATGTCCCCTTTCAATCTATTCGTAGGATTAGCCAAGCCTACCCATTCTTTCCCTCTTACAGGTTTCTCCCATGAATTCCTAACCATCAGCATAAAATCAACCGAGCAATGCCAGCCCACAGAGTATGGAAAACTTTTATACCCTCTATCATCTTTTTTCAAATTATCCACGAGTGGAGCATGGTATCAAATGGGCATAGAGAGATGAGACACTGAACCCATCTCGTAAGAGTCCAGCCCCTGCGGATTGGCCAGACATCATTCTAGACTACTCCACACCCTCTGAAATCCATTCCTGTTGTTACACCAAGTAAATATGCTCCCTAAAAAACCCATGTCAACCAGTTCGTTTGTTGACATGAAGTCCACGATGTCCTAACTTGCCTGAAGAGGATAAACACAGCCACTACACTTCTTCGAAACATCCAAAATGGAATTGAAATTCCCTTATAAACAATGGGAAACTGCATATTTGGAACAAAGAGAGTTCTTTCCAGAGACCCAATCTCTCAGCAACATTGTAACTTGCATAAACAAAAGAAAATAAATCCGAGTCCTTACCTCTGGCCGAGAGTTTGGTAGTGATGTGTAGAGATGAAAAATTGATTAACTCCACCAAAATATCCTTCTTCCAAAAAAATCTAGATCTTTTTATTGAGAGGACCTACATTCAAGAATTTCAGAAATATCAATCTCTGGGGAAAGGCTGCCATTTGATGTTTGTTTTTTTGGGTTTGAGAATCATGATCAAGGAGACATGATGTTTCTTTGATTCGTTGACCAGAAATGATGACTTAACCTATGTAACTACACCTCACACATTGCATATGATGATATACATCATTAAAAAAAAAAAAGAAATCTTGGCCGAATTTCCATGAGAAAAAACCTTCTGCCACAGATTAATAACCCTTTCCCGATACTTTGATCGTATGACACTAACACTATCCACAGAAGTTGAAAATAATTTTTGTTTCACTTTATTTCTACCTCTTCTAGAATCCCGCCGTAGTTCTGACTCCATATTATCTTCTAGAGCCTTGAACCTATTTCTATCATGATTCATTTTAGAATTGTATTGGGAAGGTAACCCATCTTGATAAAATAAGACCAAAATACATCTCTCCAGCGAGCTACAGGAAGACCGGATCTCCCCAATCACCCCAGCTGGCATATTCTTCTTGAATAAGGTCTCCCATTGACCAGAGCGATGGGGTGGACTGATTCCCTTGATGCCTGGTGGAGGAAGTGATGAATGGATGGACAAAGAATACCCAGGAACAAGCTGATCATGGAGACTGGAGGGTGAAGGAAGATCCGAGAGATGAAAAGTCTCCAAGGTGACCACCAGGTAAACAACACCAGCACCCAACATGACTATAGATGAGTCAGGCATAAGAGATGGTTGAAATCCAAGGGAAGAAACCACCGGATTTTACAAATCATCCAATGCCTGTGAGTCAATGAGGAGCCATTTCCTGCAACTTCCACTCATGCACATAAGAAACAAAATCCCCCCCAGAAATCCTCCTCAACTCTTTGATTCCACAAAGAAGAACCTATAACATGAATTAGAAACTTGGGCACATCTTTATTCTCCTAAAAACCTCAAAGGAGTGTCCCTGCAACCTAAAAAACGAGCAAAAGCATATAAGACCTTGATAAGAATTCCATTTCCACTAAGAGAAGTCCTCCCCTGCCATTGATAAAACATTTGAAGGCAGTTACGAGGTAAAATCCATATCCACATACAGGTGGGGTGAGGCAGCTGCTTGAGGAGTGCACATATTATCATCCAAACACAAAAATTGCCCTAAAGCATTACCGGCCGACTGGTGAATTCCCAGATTCTGAAATGGTAGGGGGAGCCCCAGGATGCACACCCAGACCATAGCCATACTTGATTCTCTCTCATAGTATACATCCCAGCACCATCTGGAATGTGAAAAGCGCTAATTTACATAATGGAGACAGGGGTTTGACCACGCCTTGGAGAAATATTCTCTTGATCGAAGATGGACACAGAAGGAAGATATAAAGAGGAATGAAACTGCCACTGGAAGATGGAACCCACAAATCCACGAATGCTTCGAAAAACAGAAGAGGAGGTTTCTACTGACCAAACCGAGTAACCATGGAAAGGTCATGAAAGGAAACAACATTAGAAATATCACTCATCGAGAGATCCACCGAAGGGCACTCATCAAACTTACAAGAAAAGTGCGATGTACACAAGAATTTCCAAAGGCTCTTCCATGATATTCGAAGACCACAATTGATGATCCGAAGGCCGAATTCTAGTAAATGCATCCTTAAAGGATTTATCCCCGGCAACGAAACAAGGATTTGTACAACCGGACACATCCGAGCTGACAAGAATCTTTACACCAAAAGATTGTGGTTGAGCCATAGGAGACGAAGGCAAAACCCCAAGCCCCCACTACGACATTTTTCATACTCATGAGTGATTTTTGGTATTTATATATTATTGAGAGAATCTACCACAAAATTCCCCTTCCATGGGGAATATTTCACCCCAATGTCAAAGGTATAAAGGTGCTTGACACAATGCCTCTGCCATAGGTTCACGTCAGTATGGGATAATATGTATCACATTCCCTTATGTTCAATATAGACATGAAATCTATCACCCAAGATATAATGATTCTAAAACTTTAAGGCACGAACCATGGTAGCAAGATAAAAATCAAGGGTAGGGTAGTTATGACCATGGGGTCATTGCTAAAGAGACCCATAATCGACCACCCGACCCCTTTGTATCATAATGTCTCCCAGAAAAACCCCTGGGGAATCAAAATAGAGAGTATAACTAATCATTGGATTCAGAAGAATCAAAATCTGTGTAGAAACCAATAAAATATTCAAATCCTTGAAATTCTATTCACATTGATAATTTAACTCAAACATTGCCCCCTTATTATTTATCTCCATCACAGGAACTTCCAACAAACTCAAGTAAACACAAAATCATAAAAACAATTCTGGTTTTCACCCAAGTAATGACTACCTATACCTTCTTTGGATCAAATTAGATCCCTACCTCTGAAATCACACCCCCAATGAAGTGCTTAAATATAAAATCAAAACATTCAGTAAATTTACTAATGATAATATGCTTAATGAATACTCAATATAATCTCTAGGTGATCAACATGTAATAATAGGTCAATGAGTATACTAATATTCCATCAATCTACATCATGATGTAGGATTCCCGATGAGGATAAAATATACATTTATTGAGTGAAATTAATGCTACCTGAACATTCATCAATATAAATGGAATCACAAGGTACTCATATAAACCTTATGTTATCATAAATATTTCCTCTGGTACATCCTATATGGTAACCCACAACTGATGGTAACATGATTGCTAATCAATCATATAGAACCATTTGGATCCTCTAATTTGATAAAACATGTCATCTATCCTCAGTAAAGGTAACAAATTCTTCAATATAAACTGATTCTACCCTCCATAATTCATGGACAATCTATGGATACCATTCACCTTCTTGGAAAATAAAACATGGGCACCCCAAGGAGTGGTTCTTGGGTGAATAAAGACCATTACCCCATGGTCCTCTTGTAAAAAATTTATCTCTGTCAACTTGGCCAGTTCCATATGATGAGATGAAATCAATATGGGCTACAAACTTGGTAGGAGGCCAATAGTGAACAAGATCTCTATTTTAAAGAAGTTTAACTAATAAATAATTTTAGATGACATTTTTGAAATGTCCACCACTAGAAGAATAGTATTTAGAACTATGACCTGATCCACCATGAGAACCATACCTAGAAATTTCATTTTAATCTATCATATCCATATAAATTCAAGTCTCTTTCTAACTACTACCATTTCCCAATATCTCCCAATAATATACTCATATCCCATTAAGGACGAATAATAAAACCAACTCTAATTGCAGTTGATACAATCTTGGAAGCACGTCAATGAGTCCATACTAAAGTTGAAATAAAAAATTATCACATCTTGAAAAGGGTAATCCCAAATATTTCCATATCCCCTAACACTATTTCACACATTGGGAACCTCTAAATATAATCTTAAATCTTTATAAGAGGTGTATCAAGAGCAAATATTCTAGTGAAAAAACACTTTGACCAATTACAAACTAGAAAAAACCCAGACACAGTTAAAAGAATGAGACACCCCTATAAAAAAATTGAAACAACAATATTCATACATTTTATGGTAGAAAGAAACACTACTCCATCAGATAGAACCTAGTCCATGGTGTACACCCTATGTATATCAATCCCATTTCCCTGACCCCAAAATCCTTAGCTCAACCAGGGAACTAACATATAAGGTTCATGTGGTTATCGCTGCCCCTAAGACCCTCAACCATATCTATGGACGAAACTCCTAGATGAGGCCATTTATTCATTCTTAGGACCCTAACCAAGACTTATAAGATTTTGTTTACTATAAGATTCTTCTTAATCCTTAATACAGAATCCTCATGAAAAATATTTACAAGTAACCCATCATTCTATATACATGAAACCCTCTCATCTGGACAGTATATGAATTGTAATAAATGTATAAACAACCACACTAAAAACACCTAAGAGAAGCTCCTCATAAGGATTTAAGTGAAGAATATCTTCTTTTACTAGGCATGATCTAACCACCTTAGTGCATCTTACTAAATATCATCTTCTTACAACTATAAGAGGCAATAATAACTCTGCCGGAAAGGCCACCACTTGGCCCACCGAAGTGTTGAACCTCTAAAGTGTTTTTATGATCACAATTAGTTAATGTGTTTCTAACATTTATTTTGAGTGTTTATTTTTTATAATATTTTAAACTCATCATTAGGAAATATTAAACCAATCAAAGGAATCAAAAAAAGGATGAATAACTTCCTTGAAGAACATACTCATCTACACCCACCGACCACCCGATGGAGTCTCACCAGCTAGCTGGTGGTACTAGACAGAACCACCCCTAGAGAAAATACCATTATCCAACTGCCAGAGTCTGTAGAATTCTAGGAGGCTATAGTAATGGCACTGCCTATTTGGTGGCATCATGCTAGTTACCCTGTGGCTTTGATTTACAACCTTTCGAAGTGCATTAAATGATAGTAAAAAATCCTTCACTCAGATCATTAAATCCTCAACTCAACCCAAAAAACCACTATCACCTATGATATATATAAATAGACCCCTTTTTATGCTTTTCAACTTATGATCTATAGGATTCAAAATATCCATGTGCTAGGATAATTAAATTTCACCCATGTTCTCTCAATTCCCACCTTCTCACAAATTCCAATCAAGATTGTGTTCATATTGTAAAATTATTTTCACTAATAAATTTTTCTCATTATCTCCCAATGTTCTTTATTTTCAATTTCTGGGAATTGATACCATTCTAAAAAAAATCTTCTAGAAATCCATTAATTGTCCAGTCTTTCTTTATTTCAATGGTCACTACCATTTAATGCCAAACACTCATGTCGCTTGACAAAGCGTCTAAAATAAAAGGTATTTATTATATTTTTGGTTTCTAGCTACCATATTTAATAATAAAAGGTTCATTTTAATATTATTTCTTTCTATAACTATTTTAAAATTAATGTTGTTTTGGTATCATGGATACCATTAAATACAAGTTACTACTATAATAAAACCTCATGAAATTGGGGCAGGAGACATATGGGTTCATCAAAGAACTCTATTAAAACTCCTGTTTCAAATATTATTCTTTAATTTATTTTACGTTTTCTCACTTTAAATTTTTAGTATAGATGCGCTTATACATCCATACATCAATACATATAATATTTTCATTTCCAATATGCCCTCTCATTTAATTTACTAATCACTTATTCTTATATACTTGCATTTTTATAATTATATATTGTTATTTTTTCCACATTTAATTTTCATATATCAATTGTTCTTATTAAAGTCTATAATAGGATTTAATTATCATTAATATTTTTTTAAAAAAAATTAGTCTTTGAGACTTTATTTCTTGATTTTATTTTTATAAATGAAATTCACCCCCGTTATCCATTTATTATGTCAAACCTATATTTGGTACTAAAGAAAACATGAATTGAATTATATATTTTACATCATTTCTTGGTTTTTATATTTTTCAAAGCTTAATTAGTTTTCAAAATCATTATTAGTTTTTCAAGAATTTTTTTCTCAAAATGGATTTTCACACACATAGTGCTCTCGAATGACACTCTCTGGGATGCGATACCTTTTTTAATGGTACATGTGATGAACCTGACCCAAATACCCTCTGAAACCATTACCCAACCAAAATTGACACTTACCAAAAGGGTGCTCCTAATCCCCAAAAGCTAGAGACTAACACCTAGGAATCAAATAAAAACATAAGGAACAATTTCTCAAATCATGAAGAAGCGACGTGCCATATATTTCTATAACAAAGACAAATAGTGGAAGAGATTAATATATATACCATAAAAAAAGCAGAAAATAAACAACTCAGAGAACAAAAAATCCTTACGTACAGATCCCATCATTAAAGGAAAAACAAAATAGAAACCTTTCTACTACATCTGATAGAGTGGGAAGACTCCCAACACCTCACCAATAGATACCAAGACATGATAAAAAATGACCTCACCACCTCACTGTGGTGCCTTTTCATTCCTTATATCAAAAGACATAACAAGGTCTATGCTCCCTCGAGGGGGTGCATAGTGTGTGAGATAATAAGTTTAGTAGGATCACACCCAGGAGTTCCATAAAAAGTCATTGTACAATAATCCAAGCATGCTGAACATTCACATAAAACAAGGCTTGATATACAGTTTAACAGTTTTATATCTGATGCATAGAAAAATATTTTAATTTTCCATTTTCCCCATATTTCCAAATAAATAAGGTAAATTAGTTTTGAAGAATTTTATATAAATATATCAAAACATATATATCAAATAAAATTAGGTATCACATGCCATATTAAATCCATGATAGTACAATCAAAACAATTCAAACCAAAAGAACCCAAGCAGAAGTAACATCACTCCAAGGATCGTCCAAGGTTAGGATAAGTAGAAAATTCGAAACTAATATAAAAAATCATGTAAATATCATGTCTTTAGATATATGCATCAAACCTAGGGAGTAGAGTAACACCTCATAAAGTGAACCCCCAATAGGTCTAACATGTCCCTAGAAAAACATGCCTAGTGTGAAGAGAAACACCCCATGAATGAACCCCCCAACAATGGATGAGGTATATTACTACACCTTCAACCTAAGTACCCAAGGCTTAACATATGATCTTTCTTCAAAACCATTTCACTAATACATTTCATCAAAACCATTATTTTAAAACCATTCCAGAAAAACCATTTCACAATGCTTTGAAAACCATTTTCATTTACCAAAACAAGGGGAAATCCATATTTTATCAAAAACCCATTTCCACACACACAAATATAATAAATCAATAATCAAACTTCATTTAGAAACAATTTATCAAAACTAGAGAAATGTAGTTCACCAACACATGCTATAGATAGAACCACCTACCTCAAAATTAGGGTCACACATGCCCACAAAGGGATCCACTAAAAAGAAGAATGTAACAATGGATAAAGAGGTCCTAGAATACATATAAACATCTTAGAATTTATTCAATTTAACAAAATTTGTCAGAAGAGAGGAAGGATGACAACATACCTCAAGAACACACACCCTCCATCCACAACCAACAAAGGATCGACCCCAAGAATGAAATTGAACAACAAATCTAGAGATGAATCAAGAGAAACAACACCATAGATCAACAACTACGACAAAAAAAACACCAAAACGATACCCTGTTAAAAGGAAATGAAGAATTAGATTGGATCTCTTAACTGGATAAATGTAATGGAACCACCCTGATGATTCAAAACAAAATGAATTGATCCAAAATGAGTAGAGGTTCCAAAAATTACAAGGGGAGAGCTCTAGGTCAAGAGGTATATGGGTTATAGAAAAATAAATGAGAAATCATCCCTATATAACCCTAAAATCCCAAATCATTATAGTTACAAAACATGTAATCCCTTTACACATCATGTAATCCATGGGGTCCATATACACTAGAAAACATGAAGCCATTTTAATTAAAACTGATCATTTGAAATTACATGACGTGTAATCCTTTCACAATGTCTAACCTTTCAAACTATCACTATGGGAAAAACCTTCTTTTGCGACGGGAGATTTGCGATGGGATTAATTCTCGTCGCAAATAGTCCATCCCAGAGGTTATATGCGACGGTAGGATCGTCCTGTCACAAAAAGTAATGTGCGCTTTGGCGTGGGATGCACAACAAAGCGCGGGAAGGTTATTTGTGACGGGGGGATCCCCCCCGTTGCAAATAGTGTTTCGGTCGGAGGGTAATTGCGACGGTCCCATCATAAATACTGGAGGCGGTAAATGAGTTCTTGCGACGGGATGTTGTCCCGTCGCAAAAGGTGTGTCGGCATGTCACTTTTTACGACGAGCCCCGTCGCAAAAGCCTTTTTAACCACTGACAACAATTAATGCGGGCAAAGGTATTTGTGACGGGGCCCATCGCAAAAAGTACCTTTTGCGACGGTAAGCCAGTCGCGACTAATCTTACCTATATATACCCCCTCTGTTTGTCTTTCTCTTCCTCTCATTTCTCACTTCATCTCTCTCTAAACTCGAATTTTAGAGTTGAAATTTCTCTGAATTAATTTTTTTACGGAGAAGTTGTGAAGACGCTTACATCAATTAAAGGTATTTATATTTTATTTTATTTAGTATTTATTTAATTTTTTATGTTAATTTTAATTATTTTTTATTTTTTGTAATTAAATTAGATTTAAATTGTTTTGTTATCTGAATTTTAGTAATAAATAGTAATAAATAGTAATAAATAATAATAAATAGTAATAAATAGTAATAAATTGTAATAAATAGTAATAATTAGTAATAAATAGTAATAAATAGTAATAAATAGTAATAATTAGTAATAATTAGTAATTAATAATAATAATTAGTAATAAATAGTAATAATTTGTAATAAATAGTAATAAATAGTAATAATTAGTAATAATTAGTAATAATTAGTAATAAATAGGAATGATTAGGAATAAATTGGAATAAATAGTAAAAAATAGTAATAATTAGTAATAATTATTCATAATTAGTAATAAATAGTAATAATTAGTAATAATTAGTAATCATTAGTAATAAATAATAATAAATAGTAATAAATAGTAATAAATAGTAATAAATAGTAATAATTAGTAATAATTAGTAATAACTAGTAATATATAATAATAAATAGTAATAATTACTAATAATTAGTAATAATTAGTAATAATTAGTAATAATTAGTTATAATTAGTAATAAATAGCAATAAATAGTAATAAATAGCAATAAATACAAATAATTAGTAATAATTAGTAACAAATAGTAATAAATTGGAATAAATAGGAATAAATAGGAATAAATAGTAATAAATAGGAATAAATTGTTATAAATAGGAATAATTAGGAATAAATAATAATAAATAGTAATAAATAGTAATAATTAGGAATAAATAGTAATAATTAGTAATAATTAGTAATAATTAGTAATAATTTCGAATAATTAGTAATAATTAGTAATAAGTAGTAATAAATAGTAATAAATAGTAATAAATAGCAATAAATAACAATAAATAGCAATAAATATCAATAAATGACCATAAATAGCAATAAATAGCAATAAATAAAAATAAACATGAATAAATAAGAATAAATAGGAATAAATAGTTATAAAAAGGAATAAATAGGAATAAATAGGAATAAATAGGAATAAAAAGAAATAGTTAGTAATAATTAGTAATAATTAGTAATAATTAGGAATAAATAGTAATAATTAGGATTAAATAGTAAAAATTAGTTTTAAATGGTAATTAATAGTAATAAATAGTAAAAAATAGTAATAAATAGTAATAAATAGTAATAAATAGTAATAATTTGGAATAATTTGGAATAATTAGGAATAATTAGGAATAATTAGGAATAAGAATAATTAGGAATAAATAGGAATAAATAGGAATAATTAGGAATAATTGTAAATAATTAGTAATAATTAGATATAATTAGAAATAATTAGAAATAATTAGAAATAATTAGAAATAATTATAAATAAATAGGAATAATTTGTAATAAATATGAATAATTTGTAATGAATAGGAATAATTTGTAATAATTTTTAATAATTTGTATTAAATAGGAATAATTTGTAATAAATAGGAATAATTAAAAATAATTAAAAATAATTAGGAATAATTAAGAATAACTTGGAATAATTTAGAATAATTAGTAATAAATAGTAATAATTTGGAATAAATAGGAATAATTTGAAATTAGTATTAATAATTTGGAATAAATAGTAATAATTAGAAATAAATAGTAATAATTAGAAATAATTTGTAATAATTAGTAATAGTTTGTAATAATTAGAAATAATTTGTAACAATTAGAAATAATTTGTAATAATTTGTAATAGTTTTTAATAATTTTCAATAATTTGTAATAATTTGCAATAATTTGTAATAATTACCAATAATTTGTAATAAATAAGTATAATTTGTAATAAATTGGATTAAATAGTAATAAATATGAATAAATAGTAATAAATAGCAATAAATAGCAATAAATAGTAAGAATTTGCAATAAATAGTAAGAATTAGCAATAAATAGTAAGAATTAGCAAAAAATAGTAAGAATTAGCAATAAATAGTATGAATTAGCAATAAATAGTAAGAATTAGAAATAAATATGAATAAATATAAATAATTAGTAATAAATATGAATAAATATGATGAATTAGTAACAATTACTAACAATTAGTATCAATTAGCAACAATTTGTTACAATTAATAACAATTCGTAACAATTAGTGAAAATTAGTAATAATTATTAATAATTAGAAAAAATTATTACTAATTAGTAACAATTAGTAACAATTGGTAATAATTAGTAACAATTAGGAAGAAAATCAATTGTAATAAATTGTAATAACTTTTAATAACATGGCACAATTTCTCATGGATTGACGAGACTCCTTTTGCTCGATGACGCTTCTCCTATTAACATTCACCAATGCAAAACATTATGAAAAGTATGCTTCTACATATTCATATCCAATCTCGTATGCACGAGTTTGAATATGCATTTGCAGGACCACATTTTTCATAATGTGTTCAGGTGGTGACAGTTTCCAGAAGACGATTCATCGATGAAAAGGGGGCTCTTTTGTCCGACGGCTCATTTACTTGCAACTTTCTCACATAGAAATCACAATGAAGAATCTTCTCGAAGGGAAAAATATTTATTCTCGTGCATGGAATCGTTGAGATGTGTTATCTAGGACAGAATTATGTAACGATTTTTAAATGTTAGCGGTTGGATTGTGTGTTCATCCGACTCATTGAATCGTTAATATTAAATATAAAAGTCTTCTTACTTTAAATGAACCATTTTTACTGGCTCAGCAGGCACTTCAAATTTATTACGCAAAGTACTGTGCTACCTCAAGATACTTGACTAATTGGTGGAGCACAATAAAAATGAAATCTTTGGAAAATCAATTTAGTCAAACTGAATGTGGTTCTACTGAAGTGAAAGGAATTGAAATTTTTTAAAAGACTGCTCAAAATCCATCTTTTTTCACAAAGAGACATGACTATCGATGATGACACTCCACAATTACAGATTGATGATGATGAGGATGTTAATGATGTTCCAAATGAATTTGAAATGAAAAGAGATGATGAAACTGAAACTCATATGGATACTGAAGATAATGGGGAGGAAGATGAAGACATTGAAATTGACAACTATAGAGTTGAGGATGAAAATTGAAATTGGCACAGTTAAATGCTGGTTACAATCATAACTAATATATATCTATATATAATAGTTATTTTCAAATATTTTCTAACAATAATAAATTTGTGTTTTAGATGGATCCTGATCTATTTCGTGAGTTTCTAGAGGCTGATCTAGCTTTGGATGAGGGGGATTGAGGACCATCTGACCCTCAGCATACTGATGGTTCTAGGGGTACATAGAGGGGGCATGGTCTTGCGCGATTGATGATTCACCACCCTATCCCTGAGTGACGTCCATGTCTTGGCTTCGATCCATGCACACAGGGGAACGGTAACCTGTATATTTTAGATAGATTTCATTAATTTATTTATATATATACTAATTGTTTGATTATTTATTACTTTTTCAAAGTTTTGCGTATGTAGCTATTGGACAGGGGAGCGCTATCTTGTGCAATTATTTTTCTCAGCCATGGATCACATGGTAACAGATTCTCCTGGATGTGCAGCGCGACATGTTTGATCATTGGCTGGTACGTAAATAAAGAATATTTATTTTGAAATTTATTTTATTAATAACTTGATATTGTAAATTATTTGTAGGGTTTATGGTATCCCATTGATGATAGCATGCATGGATATATCCACACAACATGGAAAGTGTCTATGTGTGACCGTTTTCATCAGTTTTTACACAATTTGAGAAGAACAGAAAATAAGAAAGTAGGAGTGACAGAATTTCATGAGTCATGTAGAGCCCACCGACCAGAGTAAATTTCATCTCACGTTTGGGATGGATTATGTTTACACTGGTTGGGTGGTGGCTTTCAGAGGAGATCTTCAGTGGGATAGTAGAACCAGGGGAGACGGGAGGTGGTGCATAGAGCGGGTAGCCATTCATTCAGTACACACAGAGAGTCTCTGGTAAGTATATTTTTTAAATATTTAAATGTAAACAGTTTATTTTATATTTCTGTAGGTAGTCGAGCATCCTAATATTACAGATTTGGACGTGTATCAGAGGATGTACAGTGATCCAACCACTGGACAGATTAGAGGTGATCGCCAACATCATATTGTGGTTAGTATTATTTTTTCAGTTTGACAATTAACTGCATATAATATTTTCACCATTTTAATTTCAAATTGGATTGAATGAGTCATATGAGGCTGCGACCTCTCAAACACAGGCTCAGAGTCAGAATGAGACGACTGAGCAGACCAGTGCCCACCATTTTGATGAGGCGACATGGATGTAGACCACACAGTATGGCTTTGAGAAGGGCCGAGTAGTTGGTATCAGCCCTCATTTGACTCATGGTACTTATTATGGTACTGCTGCGATATTGGTGTCCATCTCAAGAGGAGCTCATGGAGAGGCATCATCTTCTGCCTCACAGTATCAGGAGCAGTTGCGAACTCAGTCTAAGCTTATAGAGAGTTTTTAGAAGCATCATGTAGAGATGTGTCAGTGGCAGCAGCTGCAGCACGAGGAGGAGATGCGTCGATGGCAGCAGCAGGAGCAGTTGCAGCATCATGAGCAGATGAAGTACATGCGCCGTATGACTCGTAGTTTAGAGATAGAGTTTCCTCCACCATCTCTTACAGCTCCACCACCTCCTCCAAAAGAGGACCCCCAGTGATTTTCTATTTATGTTAAAAAAAATTTAATTGACGATTTATTGTAATATGAACTATTTACAATTTCTGCCTTTTATATTAGTACAAATATTGCATAATTTATTTTTTTTAATATTTAATTATTTATTATTAGTATTATATTTTTTTATTTTTTTTATTTTATGAATAATAATAACATTTTATGATTTTTTATATTTTTTTTGTAAATATTGACAATTGTAATAATTTTTTATTTTTTTATTATTTTAATAAAACTAATATTAATTTTTTATTAATCATAATTTTATTAAATATATTTGTTTAGTATTATATTTTATTAATGTCTGTTTATTTTACTAATAATAATATTTTATTTTTTTTATTATTTTAAAAATATTAATATAATTTTTTCATTAATCATAATTTTATTAAATATTATTTTTATTATATTTAGTATTTGCGACATGACCTTTTACGATGGGCTCTAATCGTAAACAATTTAAATATAATTTTTACCAATAATATTTGCGATGGGATGACGGGCCGGTCGCAAATACTATTTGTGACGGGCCCATCGCAAAATGTTTTTAAATATATAATGTATATAATCAGAGACTTATTTGCGACGGGGAACTGCCCCATCACAAATAGTATTTGTGATGGGCCCATCGCAAAAAGTTTATTTATATATAATGTATATAATCAGAGGATTATTTGTGATGCCATTTTCAGCAATGAGCTATTCTTGATGGGGCCCCATCGTAAAAGCCTATTTGAGACGGGATCTCGTCGCAAATAGCTCGTCGCAAATACATATAATTTCAGTAGTGTATGAAAATAGCTCACAACATGTTCTTAGAGACTGAATACACGGTGTGTAAACTAGTTACAGGATGTGTAATCACCCAATAGACTACAAAAATAGATGAAACCCAACCCATCATGGGAGTTCTGTAAACTCAGAGATAACCCCACAAATACATTTACACATTTATACCTGGAATCCATTAATTTAAATACACATTCATCACAAAAATTTAGTTCAATCTACACATTACAGATAGACTAAGCTATATTGATGTTACAACCCACACCATAAAATTTTCATCGCCAGAGTCCTGAATAGACCACACACTAAAAATTAAAGAGAAAAATAAGTACAGATAAGGGAATACTAGAAGGCTGATAATTGGATGTTACAAACTCCACACCATAAGAATTTTTGTCATCGCCAAGTCATGTGGAAGAAGGATGACTGGTAATGATGTAAGGCCACTACTCCCTCACAAATGACTCATGTTACCAGGTATTATGAGAATATAGTCATGCCACCATAACACAATGACCAATAGATTATGCTTTAATGTAACAACTGAGCCCCACTGATAGCACAAACACCCCAACTATACATGGATGTCAGGTCCTGGCCAATCGGGAACCACTAATTAGACAACATACTTATAGAATCCAATTCGAGTTCCACCCACATGCCCAAATGGGTCATAAAACCAATGTTTATCTCCATAGTCCAACAAATGTTCCTTCCAGTGTGCTTTTTTCACACACACACGCACCATAAAAAAGTTCCTATGAGGTCACCCATCCTAATCACTACCCCAGTCCAAGAACACATAACATTGGAGTTCTAATCGTATAGGATACATAAAATAAAGGTGCACCATATTTAAATGAGTGATATCATTTATACTTTTTAACCCTTTAACATTATGTGTTGTTACATTCAACCCCCCCCCCCCACCCTTAGAGTACAAAATCCATATTTAGGACCCTATATCTCAACCTCAGTAGTTCCACCACACAACTGGCTGTGTTCCTCCACTAATACTAAAATGTGATGAATCCGACCCAAATACCCACTCAAACTTGTAATTGAAAAGAATTTCCACATGCCCGAAGGGCATTCCAGATCCCGAAGGGCTGGTGAAAAGCACTCGAGCATCAAAAACAAACAATATGAATGATTTTTCTCAACTCAAAGAAATAAGGTGGAATATATATATATATATATAACCTAGGAAATCAGTGGAAGAGATAAATATATACCATAACTTAAAAAAAGCGGAAACAAAATAACTCAATGAAGCAACAATCTCTAATTACGGGTCCATTATTTAAAGGACAAATAAAATGGAAAACTCTCAACTACATGTGACAACATGGGTAGAATCACAATATCTCACCACCAGCTACCCAAAAAAGTTGAAAACTGTTCTCATCACGTCTCTATGGCGCCTTGTCATCCCATACATAAAATGATAGAACAAGTTATACACATCACCTAAGGGATTAATATGGTGGGAGCTAACAGGATCAGTAGGATCCCACCCATGTGTTCTATAATAATGCTCTATACTATAATCCAAGCATTCTCAACTTTAATGAAAATAAGTCATGATATATTGTTTAACAGTTTTATATCAAAATCAGGGATTTATTTAATATCCCATTTTCCACATTTCCATATAAAGTAAGTAAATGGGTTTAAAGCACTTAATATAAAACAATGTAGTCATATCAAATAAATGTAGGCATCAAATATCATATCAAATCTGTGGTAGTACAAAAAAAACAATACTATCCAAAGCACCTATAACAGCATGCCAAGGATCACAATAGGTCAAGATAGCTTGGACCATAATACCTATCATAGAAAACCACATATGCATCATGTGTCGAGCTATATTAATTGAATTTATATATCAAAGTAATACCCAAGAATGTGAACCCCCAATAGGTCTATTATGTCCCTAGAACAACAATCCAGGGGAGGATAGGAACACCCCATAAATGAACCCCTTGATAGTGGATGAGGCATATTACTTCACCTTCCACCAATGTACCCAAGGCTTCCCATGTGCTCTATTTTCCAAAACATTCCATTTCATCAAAACCATTATTTGACAATCATATTATATAAAAAATTTCGCAATTCATTGAAAACCATTTTCATTTACCAAAGCCAGGGGAAAACCATTTTTATCAAAATTCCATTTCCACACACACAAAAATCAAATTATTAAATCATGAAATTTTATTTATAAACAATTTAACAAAATTAGAAAAACTCAATTCACCAAAAAAATATAGAGACAGAACCACCTACCTCAAAATCAGGGTCAGACTTGCTGAAAAAGGGATCCACCCACCAGAATACAATAATGAAAATAAAGGCACTAGAATAAATATACACATCTTATAATTGATTTAATTTTACAAAATATGTTGGAAGAAAGGAAGGATAATAAAATACCTAAAGAACACAGACCCACCATACCCCAACCAATAATGGATCAACCCCCATAATAAGATTGTACAATGTATCTTGAAAAGAATTATGAGAAACACAACCACAGATAAAAAAATCAAATAATGTAATGCATTGATACTACTATGATGGAAGGAAATGAAGAATCATAAAGTATCTCTTACATAGAGAGATGCAATGCAACCACCGTGATGATCCATCACCAAATGAATCTATCCAAATTTAAGGGAGGTTCCCCAAATCATTTAGGAAGATTGATAGTTTTAAGGGGATGAGGTATGTGGAAGAATAAATGAGAAATAAGCCGTACAATAGGCTAAAATCCCAACTCATGATGTTTAGATGGCATGTAATACCTTTACACATCTGTTGGGTCTTAAAAACATTGTACTGGGAATGAAAAATACTCTCGCGAATTTGAAAAAGGAAGATATGTATGATTGATTGAATATTAAAGGATAAATGTCGAAGGGGCCAATTTTGTGAATTGGAGACAAGGTTCCATGAACCATAAGACCTTTGTGGGCCACTGCTCCGCATGGTGGTCTGATTCGCAAACAACCTATGAACCAAGTGGTTCATAGGATGTGAATGGTAGTGCCAACTCCTCTATAAACGAGGTCGTTCACCAAAGAGAGGTGGATGAATCTTCTTTTTATACAGCCCTCACAAGCAATGATGTTGTACAAATTGAGGTAGAAAAATGTTCCCTGGATACCATCCTCGAGAACTAAATGGTTATCGGGTGACACAAAGCTGTTGGTATGCCGCGAATAAGACAAAATCAATCATATGATTGAGGTGGTGATTTTTGCTACTGTGAACCGAAACCATGTGCGCTTCGGTTGAACGAGTCATTTGTAGGCCAGGTGATTTCCCCATGGGTTGAACAAAATGTTTCATGACATCCAGAGATCCAGATTCCCCTAACACTCTATAAAATGATCTCAAGGGGACTAAAAAAGGGAGCTGATAGAGGATGATGTGGACTAGAAGAATAGGTTTTGGACAACTTAAAGATTTGTGAGAGAATGAACAACAATGTGTGGAATTGTGAACAATTCCAAGAAGGTATAAACCATCCACATAACAGTAAATGAAAAAAACATAATATTAATTGAATAATAATTAACCTAATTGGGGAACTGCGGACCCAACTTCTCCTGTGGGTGAATTTCCCACGAACTGGAGAACCAATACCCCTTCTCCAAACTATTTCTCCCCTTTGCAAAACGCTACATGAATAGGACCTTGAACTATATAGAACAACACTAACAATATTGAACTTAGTACCATGTAGCACAATTATATGAGGACGAATTGTGGTTCCACATTGAGAATTTATATGCAGATGGAATCCAGGTCCGCGTACCACCATGGTACATGGACATACCCTCCACCTGTATAGAAACACTCTATATGTGGGATAACCCATCCCACTAGAAGAAATTTTATGTGGGCTGGGGTACCTCTGGGAATTCCACCCTTCGGATCCAGTCATTTCCTTCCATTTTAGTCACGTCATCCATAGCTCCTCTATGAACCAATCCAATAGAATTTGGAAAAAGCCTATCCCAAAGGCATCTAAACTGTATGGGGAATCCAATGGGCCCATCCGTGTGCCATTTTGACTTTACATACCCATGGTTAGTAGAGACATGTGGGTAATCCCCACAATGGTGAAGACCCCCAGAATGTTCCTATCTTTACATTACCATGGTAACCCACGACCCCACCTTGGGATAATCATATGTACCTCCACATTCTTTGGATCATGGTTAATCTTGTGTTTTTCCTTTTGATGAGAGCCATTGATATGTTAGAGGTATTATGAAATCTTTTCCCATTGATAAGGAGCAGTGCTTCTCCCATTTCCCCAAAACTGAAAAGGGAACTCCCCTTGAGGTATGTCTCTAGCCTTTCTTGCTGGATATGGTTATATTCTTTCTCTTCACCTTATCCTAAGACATATCTAGAGAGATAACTAACATGTCCATCCTAGATATCAAAACAATGGAGGAAATTGGCATATTCAAATCCCCCTCTCTCCCATTAGGCTCTTGTCCCGACATCTTCCACCGTTATCCTCCTCCTTTCCCCCTCAGTAGGGAAGGTTAAGTGTGGGGTTTGTTGAATCATTAAAATCCCCTTATTTCTCACATTGGGAATGAATAACATGGGATAAGAGTCTAATGATGATCATGACAGCCACACAATCTAAAAGATGAACTACATGAACTCTGATTCCAAACCAACTCAGATACGTAGGAATCCATCTTAAGGTCTAAACTCCATGACATATCATACATGAAATGTGATATCATGATCCAAAAATGGTCCCTCGTCTAGGAGTAACACCCATGAATTGAACAATATGAACTCTGATTCATAATCTAACTAGTATACGTAGGATGCCTACCTAATGCCTGAGCCCTTGGGACATTCACCCCAGAAGACAGTCCCTATAAAAATCCTTCCGACTCAGTTGGGAAACCTCTTCAAGAGTAAGCCCCGACATAATTATATCGGAAGGGAATCCTCTATGGTATAAGCCCCATCTTACCAAACTTTGAGGGATTTTATTTACAATTATCTAGGATATGTAGCAACATTCTTTAGGGTCCGATCTAGATTCTCAAATCACCCTAATATTCTCTAGGCCACATCTCCAGTAGGGTCATATCCATCTAGGAGACCCTATTTTTTCTAGGCATCTTGGGACACCTCGACATAATTCCCACATCAAATCTTGACTAGGCACCTTATGCCTAGACGTCATTCCACATGACGTTAAACTATATGGACGGGTCCTCGTCACATGGACTTAAAATGTGATGTGTCTAGTTAAGCGGTACCAAACAGTGTGGGCTCTAATTAATCTCATGAGGATACATAGGAATCCAATATTATGGGTTCAACCCCGACATGAGAACAATTCTCATACCCCTTAGATGATGATAAACCCCAGAGCACCTCATCACAAGGCTAAAAAAATGTTTTTTTAGTAAATGATAAATGAACTTCTAATTTATCCACAAAAGGGTAACATTGAAGAAGCACCTTAGATTTATATATGTTTTTCTTGACCCATGAGTATTCGTGATTGATCATGAATCCCAAAGGTAAACCATAGACACATTCTTGGGAATGATCCATGGATTCATGAACATATGAACATAGCATAAATCTATAAGAGAGTCCCAAAGTAGGCAATAATTCCCCCCTAAAGGGTTTGATGAGCTTGACCTCCCATCCTCTCAACCAATGTGATTATTTATGTGTCATTGGAAAAATCATCCAACAAGAATCTTCCATTAGAAAATAGGTCCATAAATCATGGATTAAAGGTCTGTTGGGCATTTCTAGCTCTGTGAATAAACTTTTTGGGGACCTTCTGAGGACAACGTACCCAACATGAGCTGATTGCATGAACACTCACTACCTACAATCACCCGCTGGGACCACTCGACCATAGAACCTCCTTTGAAACATAATAAGGATATAATTCATATTCCCAAAAAGAAAAAACCGTGTCCATAAAAAGGGGTTATGTCCAAAATTGAGTTGAATCAAAAAATGTGAAGTTGACATGAATCATTAACCATGGTGGTGGTATGACACCACTGAAGCCCCTTTCACATATTCAAATGGAAGTGGTCCCAACAAGATCACCAAATTATATATGTGTCCATGATATACTTCTATGATAGTGTTTTTTTGTCTGTACATGTCATATATTTTGCAGAAATTTCACAGAGATACCTTCAATCTAATGGAATCCTGCCAATTTTCTCATACATGTGTGTCAACGACCACACAGGTAACCAGATCCTCGAAGAAGAACATGAATCCATTTCCTACCTAGTGTCTTCAATGATGGGTTTCAAACATGCTAATCAAGGAGTACCATCCAAAATGCACTCTCCCATGGTGGATGCTACAAGACAGGCCCTCCAATTAGAGAAATATTTCTAGCATCCTCTTCAGTCGGGGTTGACACTATAGAACATGTGGCCCCATTTTCCATCTCTAATCGTTTTGAGAGCCTATCCATGGAGCATGAAAAATAGTTAATCCATTATCTTAGCTTCAAAGATGAAGTCTACAGTAATGAATTCTTCCTATCTGAACAGGATCCCCGCTCCAGGGCCCCTACCGAAGAACATCATTTCCAATGCCGCACAACAAAATAACCTCATTCTAATGCGGGTACTTCACTAAGGTCCCCTACTAATGTCCAATGGACATAAGAACCTCAAGATTCCCATCAAGGGTAGTGATGGTATAATTAGGTTCATATATTCACCCTAGTTCCTATGGATCAGATCCACTGTACAAACATGGAGGCACACCACAAACAGACATACAACTCTACCCCCTCTTCTAAAGCCCATAGTAGAAATATGGAGACAATTATGAGTGGACACATATTCTTGCTCAGTATTATGAATCCCACCACAGATACATGGTGGCACATCACGATCTAGCACAAATTCCTTCCATTTCTCACCAGTCCCACCGCACAGATAGAGTGAAAAATTATAGGTGGATGAAAATCCCCCCCAATGTGCAAGGAACCTGTCATCCAAATAGGACATCAACCAGTAACAAGAAAGAATAAATTACTACTAACCCACACAAATCATGCCATCCAAATACAGTAGAAAACTATGGGTATTCATACAAAACAACCAATAAATATGAATCCCACTAGTCAAATACAATGGAAAACAACAAGAACATGAAAATTTATGCATACCACATGGAATCCCACCAGTCAAATATGGTGACATGTAAATATAAGAAGAATCAAATTCCTATGGATGAATATGAACCCCATGAGAAAAATATAATGGAAAATGAGTAGAAAAAAATTCATATTCAAAAATATAAATCATACCAGTCATATATGGTGGAAACAAGAGAAAAAAACTCATGTATCCCAGATAAAAGTCATGTGTAGACTCATTCATCTGCTTCAACAAAGTAGAACTTCCTGTACTCACTAGAAACTCATTGTGGATCATAGAAGGAACAAACTATTTCTCAAATAAGAATGAGAATTTATAACTGTTCTAGACAAATATGTATCTCAACAAATCCTGGAAATGATGGTGGATCATACATCGATTCCAGATCATATCTTTCAGACCTATCATGATGTAATCGCATCTGCGGAAAAAGAAATGAGTCGGGTCCATGACCCAGGCACCCCAAGTGGGGAGACATATCCAAAAAAACTATATTATCATTCCAGAGAAGACCTAGACCCTTGTTCTAGTTTAGGATGGTCGATGACCACAATCCACAATAAAAGGAAAACCAGATCGGGAACAAATTCCTATTCCAACTGGGGGACACTATTCCAACAATGGTGGCTACACCTGGGTAGGAATATATCCCTACTAGAACACAAGATGCTCTTCAACATATTATGATGAAATCACAGGAAGAAATAAAATAGGGACCCATGTATAAAGGTTGTCCTGAATAGCAGGCAGCCTTAGTTGCCCACAAGAGAGCAATCAAAAATGATATGTGCCAAAGGAAATTGGAAAATGATGAGCATATTCATGATTTTTCTCTACTAGAAGCTGGATTTCTAGATTCCATAAAACATATATCAATATAGGATCCTTATTATTTAATTCCATTACCAAATTATGGAAGTGGCAGTAGCAGTTCTGAATGTCCTCCCTACAATTTTTCTACCAGCATCTCTAAAGATCCACCCTAGGGCACCCACAGGGGCTTACTCTGTGGGCTAGAAACGATCGATCACTAGAGCCTATATCATGATGAGTGTTGAGGTATCCCACCCCTTAATCATAATATCAAACAATAGGAAGGTCCTCCCCTTGATGAATTCTTACTTAATGCTCCACCCCAGGGTATATGCTACAAAAATTATTTTCCCTATAGTCGGATGTTAATCTACGATGGTAGTCCTCTCCATGATGGAATTCACTACGAAGGTCCTCCTTGTAGTGGAATGAAGCAATGAGAAGGTCCGCCCCTCATTACAGTACATCCTAAAGGTTTTCCCTAGAATGTACACTATAAATATTCTCCCTACAACTATATACCAAGCTATGATGGTAGTCCTCTCTAAAATAGTAGTCATTGTGAAGGTCCTCCACTCAATGACACCAAGCAGCAAGAAGGTCATCCCCTTACTACGGTCTATCCTGAAGGTCCTCTCTAGTGTATACACCAGAGAAATTCTCTCTGGGGTTCAACACTAAGACACAATGGTAGTCCTCACCATCATGACGTCAACTACGGAGGTCCTCCCCATAGTTAAAAATTTACACTGATGAGAACAGTCTCCCCTCGTCAAGTCAAATACGAGAAATCCCTCATATGATGAGGCACATGGAAATATGGAATACAATATGCTAGATATTATTTTTATAAATTGATACATATTTTCTCAATTAAAATGTGGTCTGGGTCTATGCTCATTTTCCAAGACACCCCCATGCCACTCCCATATTAATGAGGCTCTTAATAGACCCACTCCATGGAACTAAATCACTAATAAGTAGTCAAACTGGGAAGATCAAATAGAGGAGTCCCTGGTAGAACAACAAAAAGATATGTTGTTTGTGAGAAGACAACTATCTAGGGATGAAATACCAGTTATGTAATGACACTTGGATACTTTTCAATTCGATATAACATGAGTGTTGTCAGAATAATTCATGCATAACATTCATCTCAATATATGGACAAATCTACACCAAATAAAAGAAATAATTTTATCCTATAAAGGGTATCCAATCCATGTTAATATCATGGGGGATAGTTTTTGTCAAATTTACTAGAACCCCTTCTATCTGTGTGAAAACCACATTCTGAGAGGAAAAAGAAAGACCTTGAACTGGCCTGCCTCGATGTGCTGTAGAAGTTGCGCTACCTTATCTGTAATGCTCTGTCAGGTGTTCATACCCAGGTTTGTGGAGAATGCTAAGATATAAAAATCACCCCAAGTCCTATCTAACAGAACCCATTGGAAATGAAATACTACAATGTCATCATCCTAAGATAAAAGTCAAATAAAATTCCTATTCTGGAAAGGAGGTACAGTCAGCGGGAACTAGCCTTGAGTAAGTCTCAAAAGCATCAGGTTCAATGAGAGAAATCCACTGAAAATATAGTGAACATGGGTAATGAGAATATCCACTAGGATTATTGCCTAAGGTAATCCAATCAACAAGAACTAATCATGTCCTTGGAAGCTAGTAATTCACAAGCATACCCGACACAATATTCAGCTCACACTCGAATGGTGATGCTTGAGATTGAGAAAGCGACCATAGCAGCAGCAACAACCATCAAAATACGGGATCGACCCCATCCCACTGGTTTGGGGGAAAATTTAATAGTAAATTCACCCATAAGATCAGAAAATTTGGGACAAGGTAAAATAAAAAAGGAGTGGGAGGATCCCTATCTCGTAGGGATGGGGGCATTTTTACCTCAACCACCAGCCCAATAGATGTCAGTATTTTCCATTATGGAGAGAATAATGAATAAAAGGGTTACTGATTCCATCCCATCCCATGAATCACATCCCCCAGAATGGATCCATACAACATGGTCACATCAAGGCTCACTTCGATTCACTCTTTTCTAAAATACCGGAATAAGATCACAGAATGGCCTGAGAATATCCAACAAAGGACACACGAAGTTCTCCTACCATTCAACACTTTGAATGACACCACCTATTAAGTATTAATCAGTGAACATCGTGGATATATACTCTATGAACCTCACTGAAAATAATACAAATGTTGAGGATGCAAGAGAAGATGGTTCCCTCCCAGATGCAGTCCACACCGAACCTGAAGGTGTGTGTACCCAGAACAAAAGTGCTACCCTAAATCAGAGTGTTCTTTCAACCAACCTGTCATTTCCTCCCCTATGATTCCCCAACCAAGAGAATAATAAAATCAAGGTCACATACGACCCTCTACATCCCCCTCATGAAAATTATTCCCCAACGCTTGAGTAGTGAATCGCTTGATAGGAGGAAGAAATGAAAGATATGAGGTGAATTAACACGAAGATACTTCATGAAATCCGTCCCACAAGGTATATTTATAAGGTAGAGAGATAGAGAACACATCCTACATAGGTTCCATGTCCATGAGGGATCATGCAGTGAATTAATTATGGTCTGAATGCTCACCCAATCTCGCATCAGGACCATGAGTTTATCCAAATCCATCCCTGGAAGGATATCAAGATTTCCCTCCACTGGGGAAACAACTAGGACATATTAAAGTGAGTACCTAGAGGATACCCCCCATATAGGTATCCGCCCCAAATACTAGTACCGCTAGCACATCCTACTTTTCCGCCTGTTATTCCTTTCCATGCTCAAGTCCAGCATGACGCAGATCATGGGCACATAAATACCATCGAGCCCTTAGTAGCTCTCTTAGAAGCCATGGAGGGGCAGTGTGCTCTGATACAACTAGAATGAAATCCTTAATCCGACTTGGTGATTAATTTTATTTCACTACAAAATTTCAGGAACCCTGTATACCTAGTGTTCAATGGTTTAGGTGACCCAGAAGAAGACCTAATGTGTTATGCATCTTACTGTGATCCCTTGATGGGTACCCCAGAGCAACGAGAAGTAGTGAAACTCAAATTATTCATGCGGACTCTATAAGGTTTAGCCTTCGGGTGGTACAACATTATTCCATCTAATTTGATAAAATTATGGGAGGACCTTCACTGATAGTTTTTCTTTCAGTTTAGTTCGACGGTGCTATAGAAAATATTCAGTGACCTCATGAACTACAAACAATGGGAGAATGAGAGAATTTCATACTTCATTACCAGATGGAATGTTATAACTTACTCCTAGAAATGGAGACACCCCAAAGAAGGGATTCTTGATATTCAAATCGATAAACTTCATGGGGACCTATGAACATAACTCATTTTGGTAAAATATACAACTGGGATTCGGGACTTCTTTTCCATTGACCAAACAATAGAAAATTCCTTCAAGAGACTAATCTTATTTCCTAGGAATACCCATCAACCCCAAGTAAAAGAGTATGGAGAGATGAAGCATCTTACATTATGCTTAAGTCACCCACTCCATTAGCTCATGATCCAAGGCTAATACTGAATCGTGTAGAAACCTATAAACGTTAGCAACCACCCCTGAATCGACAAGACGGTCAAATGGGGGCAAGGTGAAATAAAATTGAAGAAATAAATAAATAAATTTTACTCATTTCAAGATGACCACATCCATGAACATATTTTAGATTCCCTAAATTGAAAACTACTTTGTCTCCTCAAGCCAAAGAGGACTGATGAAGTAGGTCTTGAAGACTGACCAGATTATTGTCCATGTCACCGGATACTAGGACACACCACATAAGAGTGTTTTGTCATCAAGGATCTCCAACTATGAATGATAGACTCTGGATAAGTCAAACTGGGGCCCCCAATAGTACAACTGGCATATGTTTTCACCAATTGGCCGGATGAAGAAGGGGAGTGAGAAAGGGCCATTAATAAGAAATCGTAGAAGTTTGATTGTTGGATGACTTGGAAAACAATCAACCAAACCAATGGAATACTCTAATAATAGTTAAAGTGACCAAAAGTTTCCCCAATAGCTCTTGATGCAACAGAAACAACATCCATTACCCCACAATCATCTAAGGGCTGAGAAGGTAGTGATCAAGTTTAAGAAGATGACCCTACACAAAGGGAAAAGATGGATTTGAACCTCTCAGATTTCATGCCCTCGGATATGAATCTATGGGAATATCCCAAAAAATGGAACAAAAAGCACCAACCTTCCAAATAGAACAACATGCACCACCCCTTCAAAAAACACAATGAGCACCACACCACCAAAAGGAACCACTAGAGTAATCCATTCAGGTAGAATTGTCATCGGAAGAGGAACTTATTTTCAACCCTATTAATTTCATCCACTTAGTGGATCCCTTCTATGATGATGAATATGGTCGTGAACCCATGTTTCTCACACCTAATTTGGGAACCTGGGGAAGAGTCTGTAGAATCCGAAGTTAACCTAGATGATGGATTCTTAGAAAAATACAAATTTCTAGCCATACTTCTTATCAAACTCTCAAGGATGTAGAAACTATTGTAAGAGTCCTTCGACATACCGAAAGGGAACATGAAATTTTCTTTACCCCAATCGGAAGAAACATTGGCCTAATCATCCTAGAGTATCCATCGGAATAGAAATAGATTTTTAACCTCCCACAGTGTGCTAGCATACGTACTCATCCAAATCCACGAAGCTTAGAAGCATCACCAACTCTTGTCGCATGGGCCGTTCTATCTACATCCAATGATCAAGTCCCTAATACACCTGTGAGAGAGAATCCCCAAGTAGGGAAGCACCAGTTTTATACTAGAAATATGATATTTTGAAGCATTTGGAAGTGATACTAGCCAATTTATCATTCATGGATTCACTGAACCTATTAGAATATACCAGGGAAGCACTCATCAAATATTTACTAACCCCCCTAGAATTTGAGGGCGAAGTAGTCGCTGATGATGTCTATTAGACACAAAATGGACATGTAGAATTCCATGATATCATTTACTTCTAGTATTGAGACAAAGATTCCATTACTAAAAGGCATATAAAACCCCTATACATTTCTATCAAGATAATAAGTGTTGATATTTCAAATATCTTCATCTATAATGGCTCTAGATTTAATATCATCCCACTGTGAAAACTTTGTTGGATAGGCTACAATGAAGAGTTTCTTAAACCCTACACCACAACCATGATAGGCTATGATAAAATTGACCAGAAGCCATTGGGACAGATAAATATCAAAAAAATTCATGGAAGCCTCGTGGCCAACTCAAAATTTCTAGCAGTCTGAAAAAATATGGCCTTCAATGTCCTTTGAAGAAGGCCCTGAATGCATCAACATCCGACAATTCCATCATACCATCAATGCAGAAAATATTTCATTGGTGGATATATTTGAAAATTTCACACTAATAAGTCTCCATTAAAATCCTACAAATCAGTCTACATCAATAAAGGATTCTATGAGACAAAAGGGACACAACCTTCATCCGATGGTGTTGACTGGGTCACCACCCAAAACAGACTAGAAGTGGTCCCCACTGACCCCTTCAAGCATATCAGCGAGTAATATATACTTCCCATAAATCAGGTCATGTTCATGAGTCCAAATTTATATGGGTATTCCGCAATCCTCATGATCTCAGTCATGGAAATTGATCCTATTAGTAGCGAAATTTTTAATGGCCCTCAGGAAGATGGTGAGTGCTCAAATAAAAATTCCCTTAATCCATCATTAGTGCTTCAAGAAATCACTACCTTACATTCTACATAAGAAGGGGATGTCCAAACACCAAAATAATTCAAGGAAACTCTTATGCCCCTCACTCCATCCTCTCGAGAAAATTCCCCACAGTCAACTGTGGTAAAAGAAGCAGTTTCTGCCTCAAAAAATGAGAATTGTGATTCTTCTCCCAATCCTAAAGATTTCATCTCAAGAAATTTCTTCCCATCCAAAGAGGAAGAGGAGGATGAGGGGGATGTAGAAGAAGAATAAGACCTTAGGAATTCCCCTTCATCTTTGGAGGATGGCGTCTTTACCACCATTAATGAACTTAAGGAAATAAATATGGGAAATGAAGAAGACCCGCACCCCCCTCTGATTAGAGTGGCCCTGTATTCTAAAGAGAAATTAGTATACACATCCTTCCCAAAGTATAATTGAGATGATTTCTCACGGAACTATACAGATATTCTAGGCCTTGATCCCAAGATAGCCACTAACCAAACAAGGTTTCCTGAAGATCATCTTTGTTACAAGCAATCAACCAAAAGGACTCACCTGACACATGATGCCAAGATAGAGGCAAAAGTTGACAAGAACATTATAGATATCATCATTTTGGAGGTCCAATATCCCATATTCTTGATAAATATAGTTCCCTTCCAGAAGAAAAATCATAAAATCAGAATCTATATTGTTTTTAGGGATCTCAACCGGCACTACATGAATGATGATTTCCCAATTTTGATAACAAAATTGATGACCATTGAAACTTCTAGTTATGAGGCTCTCTTGTTCATTGATGGAAATTCAGGGTATAACCAGATCCAAATGGCTTAAGAATATGAAGAATCCATTGCCTTCTAATCCCTCGGGGGACTATTTTTTTACAATGTAATTCCATTTGGTCTGAAAAATGCAAGCACCCCATATCAACTCTCCATGCATCACATTTTCAAACCCTTCATGGTATAATTTGTTGAATTATATGTGGATGATTTAGTGGTTAATTCATGACAGTGCTCAGACCACCTATCATATCTTGGAACCATTTTCAGCATATTCGGATAGTATAGTCTGAAAATGAACCCACTGAAATGTGATTTCAGCATCACCTTAGAGAAATTCATTTTCAACGTCATAAATTTTTGTGTCATCATGTTCGAACTCGAGAATAAAAATGCTATCCTTTCTATGAAACCTCATCATAACCTCTATATGTTAAGAGGACTCAAAGGACATCTGGCCTACATTGGGTGATTTATAGCAAACCTCGTAGGAAAATGGGTTCCCTTCATGAGTTTGATGAAAAACTGGGTCACCTATCAATGGAATTATGATTTTCAGGAAGAATTAAACTATCTCAAGTGATACCTCTTAAGACCACCATTAATAATGCCACCTATCAAAGGAATACCACTCATTCTATATGTGACCACCATGGAGCAATAACTAGGCATCTTCCTCACATAGAAGAATGATGATCCTGCTAGAATAGCCTCTATTATCTTAGAAGAACATTTTTGATGTTGAGACTCATCATTAAAATATTGATAAAAGATGCCTAGACTTAATATTAGCAGCATAGAAGATAATACATTATGTGCATCACCATGAGGCCCAACTGACCTCTCATAACAACCTGATCAAGTATATTTTCTATTATCCAATGTTGAAGAGATGATTGTCAAGGTGGGTGATCATCCTACAATAGTTCGATATAAATTTCATACCAAAGTAGGATTTCAAAGGTTAGTCCTTAAAAAATTTATTTGAAGAGAACCCCTCAACAAAAATGGCTCCATTGGATGGAAAACTACGTATTTCAGTGGTGTTCTCTATTCAAGAAGATTCCATTATATGGTAAATTCACTTCGATGGTGCCTCCAAAAGAACATTTGGAAAAAGGATGGGAGATACAAGAATCAACAAAGTGGGGCTTAGAGTCATACATGTAGGCCTCGAACTGGTACTCTATGTATAATTCGAACACTTTAAAATAATAGTTGAATCATAATTGGCCATCAAGAAGTAAAATGGTGACTATGCTATCAAAAAAGAGAAGAAGATCCCTTTAATGAATCACATCCAAGAGATGATTTCAGAATTCCCATTAGAACCAACAATTTCTTATGTCACCCAGTCAAAAAAATGTGTAGGATGATACATTAGCAAATATAGCCACTGCTCTGGCTGACCCATATCTGAATGAAATGGTCATCAAAATTTCCCACCGCTTGATGGTTTTTTCGGATCTACCAGCCAAGATGGATGACATATACAAGATCAACCCCATGTATGAGTTGTATGGTCATGCCTCTATCTGGATGACTCCCATTGTTGGTTACCTTCAAAAGGTAGAACTCCCACCAGATTGGGATAGAAGGCAGAAAATCTTGATATGAGCAATCAACATCAGTTTGTATGATGTCTCAAAGTAGGAAAAGGTCCTCTACAAGTGGGGACCTAATGGAATTTCTCTAAAGTGAATTGATGGAGAAGAGACTTTCACAATCATGAAAGAAGCCCCTAATAGAGCCTTAGGGGTTCATCAATCAGCATCCAATATGTCTAATAAAATTCAGAGGATTGGATATTATTGGCCCACAATAATACAAGATTGTGTTGACTTCACCAAGAAGTTTAATTTTTACCAAGAGCATGAACATTTCATTCACCAACAAACATAATTAATTATCATATCTATGTTCTCCTAGCCATTTTACATATGGATATTGGATATTGTGGGACTATATCTTCCTTCCATGTATAAACAATTAAAGTATATTCTCATAGACACCACCTTTCTTTTACAAATAGGAAAATGATATACCCCTTAAAGAGATCAAGGAAAGAATCACTTCCAGCTTCGTGAAAGCCAATATCATTTCTAGATTTGGTGTCCCTCATGCAATACTGAGAGACAATGGCACCAATTTCTGGTCTGCTTAATTGGACAAGCTAAATTTGGAATATGGAATCAAGGCCATCCATTCATCCCACTACCATACAGTGGTCAATGGATAGATATATACCATCAACAAGAACCTATCCAACATACTCTAAAATATGGTAGACAAAGACATGAAGTCATGGATGGATAAACAACTACATTATATATGGGCTTTCCAGACCATGGCAAATACCTCCACTGAAGAAACCCCATAATCATTATTATAAGGGAAATATGAGGTTATACACATTGAAGTTCAACCACCATCGCTCCACATCGCTGCCTATGATCAACTTTCCCCAGATTTAAAATCAGAAAAACAGATCGACGAGTTGGAGTGATTTTATGAATGAATATTACACACTTTCACCATTTAGATGTATAAAAAATCTAAATTGTATGAGCCTTCACAAAAAAGGTTCACCTCTAGTATTTCATCGGAAGATAAACTATATTGGTCCTCATAATTGTGATGATTCTTTAGAGGAAACCTCTAAAATAGGAGAAAAAATGGAAGGACTGTATTTCATACACAAGGCATTCTCTAATGTTGCAAATTCATTAATTTAAATAGATGGAAATCTCACCATAACACCCACTAATGTGAGGTTCCTAAAGATATAATTTGTGTAATTATATAAATCTCATCTAAAATCTAGAATGTTAAACTACATAGCACCATATATGTTTAAGTCTCATGACACTAAAATCAATGGCATCTATCGTCCCTCCAACATGACATTAATATATGCTGCCATAATTTTATGACCAAAATACGTTAAATTACATGGCCAAAAATCCATAATCACAACACATTAATTTGTTGGATATAATACGTTGTTCTATTCACATTGGGTGAACTATGTCCTAACCATAAGAGTTTAATCTGAATGGTAAAATCATCCTAACCACATTACTTTAAACATTATGAGGTATATTTCATTCTAGTAAATGGTTTTCCACTGATGAATTAGATCTATGACAAAGGAAGGAAAATGCCACCCCTCCCTGTGTTTGGACTAGACCTGCTTGAGGAGGTTTCCTCACAGTACTACGTACAGCTTGATTCCCATATGATGATGAGATATGTAGAGATGCCATGATCCTAGATCTTGGTTCAGCCAACACATGATACAAAATGCCTCTATTGTACCTCCAACTGCCTCTATACTATGATAGGAAACCTTTACCATTTTGTTTTTCTTAATTTGAGGATACCTCAAGTGATTTTTGGAATGGTGATAAATGTTTCCCCAAACAAACAAAGAGTAATGGTACAATACATGCCCCTAAAAAATATGTTTCCTCCTAGTGTAAAGACTTGACCAACATATGGAGCTCTAGAAATATGTGTGGCTTGATTCCTGCCCTAACAAGATATGTAAAGACACCCGGATCTTACATCCTAGTCTAACTGCCATCTAAAACAAGAAATTCCCATTATATGCAGATGGGTCAGACTAGTGTCAGAAGTACCTTTCTAGAACTACATGTGGATTGATTTTTTCCCTCAGAGGATACAAAGTGACGCTTGAATATTACATCCTAGTCCATCTGTGAACAATTAAAAATTACCATTCCCAGCCTAGTAATACGGCTTGCACATATAAATACATATAACTACATACAGATTGATTTCTACCCACATAGGTTATATAGTATCTGCGACATCAAACATAGGCTTGGAAATAAAAAAACATTGAATGAAAATTTCCCCATCATTTGTCAGGATTCCCCTATGTGTTAGGGTAATCATTTTCCATACATTGATTCTCATACTGAGTGCCTCTCTTGTGGGCTTAGGAGTCTTGATAGGGGATTCCTCATAGGTGTACTAAGTTACTATAAGCCCCAGTCTTTACCGCAATATGTAAAACTGTATGACCCAAGTCCTAAAACCATGAAATTAAATTGAAAGGTACAACAAGAACTACACGTGGCTTGATTATCAAACTAATTAGCTACGTAGTGTTTCCCAGATTTGAAACCCCAGGACCAGCCATGGAAAATGTGAAAACACAAATTCCCCCATCTCTATCATGAGAATGAAAATCCATGAATGAGATTCCAAATCGTGATTCCAACAACAAGTGATCATGTCCCTCCTTTGGAAGATGTCAGCTCTATGTGGGGGATTTAATGCTTCAAAACTAATCATAGTACATTTATTTCCCATGTACCCATATATATTCTTGTCGTCCATAAAACTCTATAACTCAGAAAATTTCAGATCCCCATAAATATCCACGACCATCGGAGATGAGAGGTCAGTGTCCTATGGATTCCTTTGTTGTAATATGTAAACAATTCCTCAGTGACTATGCATATGTTTCCCCCAAAAGGGCATGTCATACAAAGATAAAAAATCTCCCTAAGAGAGGCTTTTCCTACCTCTGTACACTCTAAAACTCACATGCCCCATTCAATTCCTCCAAACCTTAGGGTCCCCAGGATCATAGTTTACATGTTATTTTCCTACCCACATTCAAGGCACGCCATAATATCCCATCCTTATTATAACATACACATTCATGAATATTATATGACATTTAGCCCCCACAACAGAAAGTTAAATTTTCCTACCAGTGTCCTTTTCGCAAGACTGAAAACTGTAAGGCCCCAAAACATCTATATAATTCTTGTCAAGTCACTCACGTACTCACCACATGAAATTAACTTGCATGTAATAACAATGTTCTCACCTGAGAGGTAATTTACTCCAACATCAGTTACCTACTACTCTATGTGTTGGAAATATATTTGGCTTGATTCCTATAAATACGAGATACATAGAGATGTCCAGACATTCATTAGGGCCTAACCACCCAAAAGAAAGGAAAAGAAAATCCCTCCCTCTTATGTAAGTTCTAGATCTATAGAGGGTGAAATATATAGAGTATCATGTTTGGTTTGACTCCCATCATAGGGGATACGTAGCGATGCCCATATCTGATTACCCAAACCAGACCATGAAATGCTAGAAATGTCCTATCATTTTCTTGAGAGCTAATTTTAAACCAAGGACTCCCAAAAATGTCCAATATCTAGGACTATCTCAAGAAAAACCAAATGTCCTTTTTTTCATGTTAGTTTATCTATGTCCCCACTACATGATGATAAACTGCATGGAACTGAAATCCTCACCACACAATGAGAAATTGCATGATAAGATGTCCTTGTTGTATGAAGTTAAACTACACACCATCACCCTGAGTATAAAATTCAACTTATCCTTTATTATAACATCCCTTATTGGTTAATGGAAACCCTAACTGCCCATTGTTTCTCACACCTGGAACAACCCACATTATCTTAGGAATTTTTTTCAGGGTCTCCCCATATAGCTATGGAACATAAATCCCCAATAGTTAGTCATGGAATTATGAATATAAAATCCATCTTGTTTTTCCCCCATAATGGGGAGAACGAAGTCCTGAATGTAAAAATTTAAACTACGAGGTACCCCAAATATAGCTAAAATTATCCTTCCCCTATGTAAGGATTATACATATGTAGTGAACATAATTACATGACACCTAGATGTTTAAACTTGGATCCATCACCAAAAAAGGATTTTTGAGACCCCATCAAACATATAAGTCAGATCTATGTAGTGAAATCCCCAATCCCATGGATAATAATGTCTAGATCATTTATGATATATCCATACATTCTTGTTCCGTCTATCAAACTCTGTGATTTTGAGTGGTTTTGGATCTTCATATACCTCATAGGACATTGGAAATGGATGGTCAGTGTCCTGTTAACACCTTTGTTTGACTATGCACATAATTCCCTGATGGATCTGCATAAGTTTCTCACAAAATGGACCTATCAACCAAAGGAAAATCTATCCTCATGAGAGGTTTGTTATATTTAACTATTCTCAATTACCCTTCAAGACCAGTAAATTTTTTCTGGATCCAAGATCCCTAGAAAAGAAATCAAACACCTTCATTCATACTGTTGTCTTGGACATGTCTGAATACATCAACCAAATTGTATTTTAGTTCATCAGGGCTTCTATATCAATTTACAGATCACATGACATTAAAAAAACATGATTCTTTGAAAATAAATTTCCACTCCCGTGCCTCGATACACCAAAGAATGTATTCCACTCATGATCATGTTCCAGAAATGAATCTGCACAAGACATTAAAACACAAGCCCCTAATTATTGGAAAGATCATATACAAAACAAAAATGACCCAACCATATGCGTGAATCAGATCCACTTATGTGAAAATTTTAAAATAACTATATTTTCCAAGATTACTTCCCTTGCATGAAATGTAGTGACACTTTATTCTCATATCTTAGGTCTATCCAGAAAACATTGTCGTCATTTCATGCGTGAGGGTCAGACCTCCATAGGGACCCCCAACTATATGAGGAGAATGTCTTTACCTATACCTAAGATATTTCGAACTAAAATTCCCCTTTCATATCTTGGAACCCCTTCTTCAGAAACCACATTATGTGTCCAGAAAATACTAAATCCCCCTTACCCACCATGGACATCAGAGATACAAGGTCAATGTCCTCTAGACACCTTTAATTGACAATAACCACAATGCCCTAGATTCTATCCATAAGATTCCCACAAAAGGCCTATCAACCAAAGTAAAATTCTTCATCAGGAGAGTCTTTTCGTACTTTCATACACCCTATGACATTTACATCTCACCTCATTCCATGGTTTAAGAAACACCCCAGATCACATTTTATGCTTTTTCACCCCCTTCATGCTAGAATATGATAAGACATTTCTAGTCAATCTACAATGAAAAGGAAGAATTTTTTACCCTATTTCAGGGTCAGAGTAAGATAACATTAAACCAAAAATATCATATATCCTAGTTTCATGACATTAAACTGCACCATTATTTAACCATCCTTTAAACATGTAAAATTTTTGTGGGAACATTATTCTCATTAAAATCTAACATAAATTTCCTCGTACATTCAGACATAATTCCCTCAACATGCCTCCCACTATGTTCATTGAAAACAAAACAAATCCAAATGTCCAAAAAACTACCTGGACATCAGAAATGGATGTTTGATGTCTTGCAGATACCTATATTTGACTGTGAACATAATTCCATGAAGGCTCTCGTAAGTTTGTCACATCAAATGCCTACCAATCAAAGAAAAATTAATCCTCAGGGGAGGCCTTTTAAACCTCTTTATTCCCCATGGATTCCTTGCTCCAAATCATTTCCTATGTCTATGAACCACAATTTCAAGGTCAAGAAAATCCATTTTCCACGGTATGTAAGGTTTAAGAAAAATATTGAGAAACCACAAAATCAAAAGAGACACAAAGGTTATTAGTTTGGAAACCCACAAAGGGATGCCGAATAAAAATTCATGTTATACCTGCTAAACCCACAACAAATCAAGATTAGGAAAAAATTATTATTTTATTAGAAAAGGAAAAATTTTGTTGGGTTTTCTATAATAACCCTTGTAATAGTCCAACTACGATCGCTGTGTCCCTTGGAGAAGGATAAAATTAGAGCATGATTTGATTATTTCACTTATCCAAAATTGTGAATAAATTTGATATCCATTTGAGATTACCATTGAAATTTAATCAATTATAAATGATTGACATTTACAAAAAAGGAAAAGGAGGAGCACTGAAGATTAATATGTTTTCATTCCTTTAAATGAGGATGAAAATGGAATCCACAACCTAGTGCTTCTATATATGAGTAGGTATTGACAATTACATGAGTAGTTCAACAGATTCATAAAGTCATATCAATGTTTGATTTGAATCATCAATAACCTGGTATAGATTCAATACAGTTTCATTATCATCCTCAAAACCTTCCTAAAATTCCTCTCCCTCCTTTATTGGGTCATGGAAAGCCTTTAAACCCTCTTCCAGTAGCCATTTCCCATCATCAACTGTGGCTGTGATGTAGGTCCATTACTGTTTAAGTTTCTCATGTTCTTGGAATTGCTCCTCTACTTCCTGATCATGTTGAACCACAAAGGACCACTTCATTTTGAGTTTTCTCTATAGCCTTGTGACTGCCCCATCCTACTTGGAAGCTTCATTGAAAAGGATTTTTCTAGTAGTGGAAAGATAATCCACAGACATTACAGTGGAAAGATTAAACTCAAGCATGCCAGTTTCTTTCCTAGAGGCTAACACCTACTACACTATGTCATGAATTCCATGATAATTAGACCCCCATACCCAGGAACTAAAAACATTGTGTGAAATTTTAGTACCATTATAGGCATTTCTATAAAGGGTGTTTGAAAAATTAGTTTCCAAATGCCTCACCATGCTATTTGGGAACCAGGATGAAGGATGGTCAGATCCTCCTGGTCATTCTCAAAATCACTCCCAAATGACGGAAAATATTGAGGAATGAATGTCACCATGGTGGGTCCTAATTTAATGAATGTGGTGCAACTATACCCCTAGGCAGCCACATATATGGTAGTTTCGATAGGAACCAATGTCAATGTATTAATTGAAGTCACCAATGCATGTGGTTGTGATTCTGAAATCAATAGTTAGAAAAGTGATAACTCTCGATTCCTGAAAGTAAAAAACAGAAATGGTTAGAGGACATAAAAATTAACCTCTACCTACTAGAGCATGAACACCGTTAACCTCCATTACTTCATTGCCACCTGGTAAAGAGGGTGTTTCATCTTAAACATGTAATAGAGATTCAGGGTCATTTAAAGGCACTCATGGATCAAGGCCATGCTACACTAGATCAAAAGCCTCCAGAAGATCACCTACAGAAATGTGCCCACAGGGATAACTAGTCTTGAAAAAAGAACAATGGATAAATCCAAATTTTAGGAGCCAGGATCACTGTATACCATCAGTCTGTGTCCCCTTATATAGAGGTATTAGAGTGATCAATCATTTAATAAATTTAAAAAGACACTCCCTCTTCAAGTGTGGGGTTCATCTTGTTTGGGGAAGTAAACTCCTCAATACTGGGAACCCATCCGATGTCATCTGATAATTAGGGATCCCTACCCAGTTCAGCTGATGTTATCAATGTTGTCCCATCCTTCTCCAGAATGATGGGATCATCACATTCTATCGGGGGTTCAACATCTAAGGACACCCCCACTATTGGGGTAGTTGTCTGATCCAGAATAGGAATGCCCCAATCATCCTCGATTGGCCCGGTCTCAATGCCTTATCGGCCACAATTGCCAGTGGTATCTTCTAAACATTAGTGGATGTGGAAGCTATGGACATTTGGGAATTTAAGGATTGGTTTTTTATTGGTTCTATGTCAAAAAATAATATATGAATAGTTCAACTTGATCGAAAGACTTAGTATGGCCACCTGATAAGCACAAATAGTAGTTACTTGTAATCCCCATTCAGATGCATATTGATAGTTGAGATTCCTATTGATGTTTCATGGAATGCCATGGGGATGGATCCCTAATGGGAACATCAAGTGGAACTAGAATAAAAAATACCCCAGTATGATTTTTAATGACTACCATCATATGTTTTGTAGCGCCCATATAACCTTCGGCATCAATCCCCACATCTGAAGGGGTATATTTCCCAGTGACAGTACTTCTAAGGGTGTAAATTGGAGAATGTTTTATTTCCTAGGCCTCCTATGACTCCTTAAAGAATAAATAATAAAGATAGGATCCTTACAACAAAAGAAAGTAAATTTTGGGGTCAACAAATATGACAACCTCTTCTTCTATATCATCTGAATATGTGATTATCACCATATCTGCTACTCGATCAGAATAATGAATCCTATAATTGGAAGAATATAAAAACATTTCCTTCTCATTTAGATATATGGATACTTCATCTGGATATTCATGAATTTAAATCAATGAGATTCTGATGGTAGCTCCAAAAACCTAGAAGTTCGAAGAGCTCTTCATGGATCATATCACCAATTTCTTCATCAGTGGAATTCTCCCTCAAGTCATCACATACCTTCTAGGACATTGGAAAGGAATCCATAATGGGAATGGATAATGATGGAAGGTCAGTACGAGTAAGTGAAGTAGGTTCTATCAACATAAACTACTTCCTGGGTACCTCCTTAACCTCGAAACCCCCAAGGGATTGATTCTTGTGAGGTTCTTAACGTAGATGAGGAATTTCCCAAGCTCCAGTCGCAATCAACAAATTGGAAATGTGGCCTCCTCTAGAAGCATCATTTTCATCATCATTGACCCTGGGTCGTATCATGGACATCACTCGATGAGAATACATACACCAAACCTACTGAGCATGAATCATGGAATCAAGCTCCCAAAAGAAAAGATACACCTTTCTAGGATTGTCATCATAAGAGATTCTAGTGGGCGATGATAGGGAGCCAATTCCAATAAGATAAACTTCATTCCCTTGTATAATGTGGAACACATAATGAGGGGATTGATCCCGAAATGATTGAAGACTCCTCAAAGTATCCCATGGAATCCAGGACACTAGAAATGACACATTAAGAGGGAAGAACACCTGGTTATTGATGGAAGAACATGTTGCCTCGATAGCCTAATTGGTCACACCCTAGGATCTCAATACCTTATTTGGGGGTCCATAATTGAGGGACATCCAATGATATTTCCCTTTTTGGGAATACTCAGCTATTTTCTTTTGCACCCCATTAGAACTAGAGGATTTAGGGGACACGACAATGGGAACTGGATATACTCATTGTCTGTAGGGATATAATTGAATTTAGGACTCGACATAACCTTTTGTGAGAAATAGTTCTAAACCCTCAAGATCTGGTAGTTTAATCTTAAACCATGTATCATCTTGGGTAATCATTATCCACAACTGTTGATCTATAATGAGAAGTTTTTTCTAGAATAAACTTTTGAGGGTAGAGGGAAACAACATTTGGACACATATAAATTTTTATAAAAATATACAAGGCACATATCCTTCTTATATAAGTCCCCCTTCAATATGGGAAACCAAGATACACTCACTTAAAGAAAAGGGTGACCTATATTAATAAATTATTCTAAATAAACATTCACTATAGTACCAATAGGGGGGGAATAAGGGTTATATGTAAAGAAGTCATGATATTTGATTTGAATCATCAATTATCTTAAATTCCAATCATTCTGCTCTTCCTTCTTGTCTCACGTGGCCAATATTGCTGACATGACTACACTAGTACTTTGATGATACATTAGAAGAACAACATGTGAAATTAGTAGGGGATTCATAAAAGTATAACCACCTATGTGGGCTCATATATATCCATATAGGATTTGGAAAGGTCTAATTAACCAATAAGGTGTCCTCCCCTCACTAACATGGCCTAGTAAGCGATAGATTTTGGCAAATACCGAAGTGTCCAAATTGATCCACTTGCCAGAGGTCAGCTAATTAGCCATCAAAAAGGTTGTGACTCTCACACTACCAGATTCATGTACTGGTAGAAACTATCCACTCAGAAACATGTCCAAGAATGATTCCTATCAAAACAATCGATTTACATTAGGAACACGTTTCCATCCCCATTTTTCAAACTGACTCTCCTCCTAGATTGGTAAGTAGGAACATTCTCAACTTCAGGTTGACTTGGTAGGGAAGGGTCAGGGTCTGTGCACACTAGGCTCTTAGATGCTTCGCTTAGAAAAGACATTAATATAGTCAGAGAAGGTAATATCTTATTTCTTACAAGGGTCTATGTCCTTTGAAATAGTTTTCACTTGGACAATGTTTCTCTTATCCAAGGAAGGATTCCACTCCTCATCATCCTAGGTGGATGAAGGTGTTATGGACTCTTCATACATATCTTCAACAATGGGGACCCCCGAAATTAGCCAAATATCCCATATTCTAACACTAACCTCTTTATGGACTATATGAAAGTTTCTGGTATCTAGACTCTATCCACTCAATAGATATGAAATAAGGCCACTGCTTTGATGATCATAGGTTTGGGATACCTAGACAACCTCATACAACCCCATGTTCTTCAATTCAACCTATACTTCCTCACATCTATAATGAATCCTAAAAGGCCAAACCCAATCCAAACCAAACAAACCTTCAGAATGACGGTCCCATTTGGAAGACCAACCATTCTATTTTGTGGACCTCTTTGCAATTCTATGGTAGCAATGGGCCTTGTCATCTATCTTTAATCATGCATCCTCTAGTGATCTAGGAGCATTGTTCAATAAGGAACCAATAATAGGATAATTCTATATGAATAATTATTTTGAAAAAATAATTATGTAATGGTGATATTGATTATCCAAGCAGCAAGTTGGTCGACCCGAGACTATTATAGAATCACCGTATTAGATAGTAAACCAATTACATAAATGGGAATCATATCTAAAATTTTATAATCCCTCTGATCTGTGGTAATAAGGTTTCATGTGGATTGATGCAATGGTATGACATGGACCTTTCCATTAATAAAGTTTGTATTATTTTTCTTCCTTTCATCAGTAGTTGAATGTGGAGTGACAATAGCAACGACTACAAAAATTTCATTGAAAGAATCCTATGAAGGATCCAGTATCATTATGAAAAAGTCCATAAAAAAAATCAGTCTGAAAAATTTGGAAAAGGAAATAAATTGTTCCACATATTTAAGTATTATGAATGGAATGTGTAAGGATCCTTCTACGAACTAACAGTTCATGGAAACCCACGAGGCACTGGCTCATAGGGCATTGGATGTTGAACCAGCAGTTTGTGGAACAAGAGAACCATACATTGAAACTCGCTATATGGAAATTCAAACTCATGGTCTGAAATTTCAAGGGCCAGTTTGTGGATTTAAAATTTAGTTTGTGGAAGATGGTGAATGTGAAGGGTTTGTAGTTCATGGTATGCAATGATCAGTTTGTGGATAAAGGCAACCACAAATGGAATTGGTTCATAGAAGAAAGGTGAGTGAGAGAATCTGGAGAGTGTAGAGTCCTTTAGGAAATTTTGTAAAATTAAAATAACCTAGACCCCCTATATATAGGTGTGGTCCCCCCAATGGTTCCACATTTCTACCACAAAATAGTTCAAGTTAGGTCTACTTTATATATCCGAATAGCCTACTTTTCATCCTGATCAAAACCCATTCTGATGAGAGGACATTTGATGGGACCTAAAAATTATTCAAAGGGAAGAAAAATACTCCCAAAAATTTGAAAAAGGAAGAGATGTATGTTTCAATGATGATTCATGTAGAAATGTCAAATGAGCCAATTTTGGAAAAGGAAAACAAGGCACCGCGATCAGTAAGCCCTTCGCAGACTACCAATCTGCATGAAGGTATGCTTTGAAAACTGTTTGTGAACCAAGAGGTTCATGTAATTAGATTGGTGGCACCAAATCCTCCACAAAAGAAGTCATTTGTGGAAAAGAGATGGAAAAATCTACTCCGTATACAACCCCTGTGAGAAGAATCATTGGTAAAATAAGGGTGGGAAAATGTGCCCCACATACCATCACCAAAAACTAAATGGTTTGTAACTAATCCAAAGCCAGCAACATCTTGCAAACAAGACAAAGTGACTGGTGAGATTATGGTGGGGATTTTCTACATCATGAACCACAACCCCACAGTTCTCTAATGGTAAAGTTATCTGTGGGCCTGGTGATTTCCCCATTAGCTTCCAAAAAAGTAGTTGTGCGATCCATAGATCCAGCTTCCCCAACACTCTATAGAAGGATCTCAATGGGGACTGAAAAATAGAGATGATAGAGGATTTCAGAGACCATAAAGATGGGTTTTGAAAGACATACATATTTATGAGATCGATGATGTGTGGAACCCCGAATGATTTCCATCAGGTATAAACCCTACTCATAGAATTAAAGGAAGAAAACAGAATATTATTTGGTAGAACATGAACCTAATAGGTGAATCATATACCCCAATTCCCCTGTGGATAAATTTTATGAAAACTATAGTACCAACACACCTTCTCCAATCCTTCTTTCCACATAGAAAAATACTATGCGAATAGGACCCTACATCACGTAGCACAACACTACTCCCATGGAACTCATCTCTGCATATCACAACTATATGTAAATGGAACTCTATTCTGCATAGCAAAATGCTATGTAGATGAGATATAAGTCCACATACCACCATGGTATGTGGATGAACCCTACACCCATATAGAAACACACTGTGAAAGGGATACCCCATCTAGAAAGAATAAATGGTACTTGGAATGGGGTACCCCTTGGCATTCCTCCCTCTAGATCTAGTCATTTTCTTCCATTTCAGTCATGCCATCTATATACCCTCCATGAACCTGTCCAAGGAAATTAGGCCAAAGCCACTCCCAATGCCACAAAACCTGTATGGTAAAACCAATAAACACATTAGTGGGACATTATGAATTTACATACCCTGTTAAGCGGAGACATATAGGTAATTCCCAGAATGGTTTGACCCCCAGAATGTTCCTATGTTTAAATTCCCATGGTAAACTAATGTCTAACCGTGGGACACTCACATGTGCCTCCCCATTATAGGGTTCACGAGTAATAACTTGCATTTCCTTTTTAATTTAGATAGTGATGAGTCATAGGGATTATAATTTCATTTCCCCTTGAAGAGTATAAATGGTTCTCCCCATTTTATAGAACTCAAAATGGAACTCACCATGAGGTAAGCCCCCGATTTATCTTATGGGAGATGGAGCTATTCCCCTCTTCTCCTTAACCCAGGATGCATCTGGATATTTCACCAGATAGGACTATCCTAGATATCAAAACAAGGGAGGATATAGATATATTAAAATCCCCCTATCTCCCTCTAGGCTCTCATCTTGGCATTTTCCACCATCATCCTCCTCCTTTTCCATCAATGGGGAAGGGAGAGTGTAGGGGTTGTTGAATATTTCACATCCTCTGGTTTCTCACATCATGCATGACTCACACAGTCTTAGAGGATAGTGTTGGTCATGAAACCCACATAATCCAAGAGAAAAACTACAAGAACTCTGATTCCAAACTAATCACGATATATTGGAAGCCTTTCTAAGGCCCAAGCTCCGTGTCATTTCATCCATGAAATGAGATATCATGCCCCCACAAATGGGCCCCCTTCTAGGTGTAATACCTAAGTATTGAACTATGAGAAATCTGATTCCCACTCTAACCAGGATACATAGGATTCTAGCCTAAGGTCCATGCTCAAGGGAAATTCTACCCAAATGATAGTCCCTATAAAAATCCATCCAACTCACTAGGGAATCCTCTTAAAGAGTAATCCCCAAATTAATTATCTCAGAAGGGCCTCCTCTATGGGATAATCACCATCTTATCTAACTATGAGGTCTTTAATTCTCAAATTACTGGGATACGTAGTAAGCCTCCCTAAGGTCCAATCCAGATGCCCAAATCACCCTAATGTTCTTTGGGACACATCCCTAGTAGGGTCATATCCACCTAAAAGATCTTATCTCTTCTAGGAATCCTAGGCTACCTCGGCATAAGTAACATACCAAATCATAACTAGGAAACAACCTCTTATATTTCCTTGCCACGTAATGTTAAACTGCATGGATAGGTCCTCATTGCATGACCTTAAAAGGTGATGTGTCCATTTAAGTGGCACTGAACTATGTGGGATTTAATTCCTATTGTGAGGAAATGTACGAATCATTTATTATGATTTTGACCTTGACATCAGAACAATTCCCAACCCCCTTGGATGAAGATAAACTCTGTAGTGCCTCATCACATGGATGAGAACTGTGTTGTCTTAATAAACAATTATGTATCTCTGGATTTATCCACAAAAGGGTAACATTGATGATTAAACTCAAATACATACAGGGGGTTATGGACCCATTAATATTGAAGAGCGATCTTGAAACCCATGGGTAATGCACAAACACATGCTTGGCAATGAACCAAGGATTCAAAAACAAATGAACATACAGTAAATATATAAGGGTCCCAAAGTAGGAAATAATTCTCCCCAAAAGGGTTCAATGAGCCCAGTCTCCCATTGTAATGACCCAAAGTTTTTCAATAGAAATTCCCTTCTAATAATTTTGTCATAAAATAACATGAAAACACAAAATAACAAACTACTAAGTGATAAGTGACCTTTAAACATAATTTTGTCACTTTTGTGTTTGGAATTTTGAAAATCTGACATACACGGCTATGTTCAAGATGATTTTTGGAGTCTAATGAAACAAAAATAATTTTCGGTGAATAGTAACGTACCCTTGTGAATAGTAACCTACCTTATGAATAGTAATATGACCCTTATGAATAGTAAATCATCAAACATAACAGTAACCTTACCCATGAATAATTAAATAAAATTTAGACATCTTATAAAGTGATAGTTTGACCTTTGTAAACATTTTGGAATTTTGTAAGTCATAAATAATTAATTATAGTTAATTAATTAATTTAAAAGAAAATTTATTTTCTTAAAATGTATTCAGATTTTACCAAATCAATGTATTATAGTTTTTAGATAATTTTATAATAACCTACGTAATTTTTGAAAGCACTATAAAATCAGTTTTAATCTTAAAAACTGTTTTTAAAGTAAATTATGATTTTAATTAAATATTAAATTAATAATAATTAGAAAATTATTTTCGAAATATGGAATTATTTTTTGGATTCTAAATATCAAAAAATGGTCGGGGTAAATTTTTGGGATTTTTCTAAAATACTTGAATTTTTGATGAATAGTGAAATACCGTAATTTACAAAAATAAGCTAAATAAGCTAATTATATAGTCATGTGTGATGTTCGGCTGATGCAAGACCACTTGGTTCAATATAACCTAATAAAATTACTATTCTTGGTCATTCAAGACTCACTATTCCTTGTCTTGGGGGATATTAAGAAACTAATGAATTTTATATTAAGGAAAGCCCTCTCCCCTCCACTATAAAATCCACCCTTCACACCCTCATTTCCTCATACCTCTCAAGCTCCAATCCTTCTCTAAACTCTGCCCAAACATCCTCCCTATCCCCTATCCCATATCCAAGAGCTTCTGGTCTCATCAAAAGTCTATGATTAGTCCCTTAAGGAGGGTCTCAAGAGGAATATTTAAGAGGTAATTTCTCTCCCTCTTCTCCTTTAATTTCCTTTCATATTCAAGTTCATTTCTTGATGTCTCCCCACCTATCATCATCTAAATTGTATTTTAAGTCCATTATTATAAATATAAATGAATTTTATGATGATAATGGGATAGTATATCATACAACCCCCTTTCTCTCTTCTTTTTATACTATTAAAGAGAATGTTGTTCGTGAGGTGTTAATTTATCACCTTCAAGAAAGACAAGGTTTCTTCTTCCATTTCTACCTTTAGATCTGTTCATGAAACCATTTTTATTGTTGAAAAAGAATATTTTATATTTATTATCTCCTATTTCATGTTCTGGTAATAATCTATGTCCATATTACTAAGTGATAAGTCAAAACAAGTTCGTTGTGATCGAAAAACCACCCAAATTAACACAAATAATCATCATTTAATTTTTATCTAATGATTCAACCACAAGGATATAATACGATTCGTTATAAGATCATTTCAAATTCTGTAATTTCATTAATAAAATTTAATATTAGTTCTGGTTTTGTACCCATGTTCTACCTAAACTTCAATTTATTAATACAAGTGAACCACCCAAGAAAAACCATAAAAATGAACATCCCCGAACAATGTTTTTAAACTCTCTAAGTCATCTAAAGGAACACAAAATGACATAATGAAACCATAATGAACCCTATTAATGTATAAAATGTTCTTGAATTTCTAATTAATGAATATAATGTCATTATATAGGACATTAAAGAGAAGGAAGCACTCAGATACAAGGTAGGGGGAAATTCTCGAACCCAACATTCGTCCTTCGGGTTCTCCCTCTTTCACTCCTTTTGATATGGTTACTCCTTAAAAAACTATTTTTCGTCATTATCTTTAATATAATGGGATATAAATGTTTTTCACTGGTATTTATGAAATCCCAAATGTTTTCCAATAAAATTCTTCTTTAAAAAAACTCACCTTTTACTTCTAATTCAAGATTGACAGTTCTTGTAACATGTATGTTATTCCCTCATTCTTTTGGGAACCCAATGTTTATGAATGTGTTCTTATGAGATGAAACCCATTTATTTTCATGGGTTCATTATGTTAATTTATGTTATATGTTCATTGTGTCAGGAATGATAAATGATAATGTTATGATGTGATGGGTGCACCCGTAATTATATAGCGCAATATGAATGTTTAAATGTGACGGGTGTGCCTAGAATTATACAGTGCTCCAATGCATTGGGTAAAGTGATGAATCTCATGATTAAATGTGATATGATGTGTGAAAAAGATTCTATCTTGGTTCACATGTATGTGTGGTAGTTAACCAATAAGACATGATGTTTCATTTTTATGCATTGCCACATTTCAAGTCTAATATTTATGCTTCCTCTCATGTTCATGATATTTTTCCCCTGTTATGATTATGATCACCCCATGCTATATTCTTATTAACTATTCTCTTATTGGGATTCTATCTCACTTCTTTTGATGTATATTTTCTAGTGGCTACATGTATTAAGGAGAGGAAAAGTGCCATTAAGAAGCTAAAGAAGAAGAAATTGAAAAAATGTTTATGCTTGATGTTGTATTTGTTATGTATGGTCCTAGTTTTCCCAAGAAACTAAACCTTTTGATCCTTTATGTGCAATAATATTATGTTGTTTATATTTAAATTGATGAAATAGTAATTTAAGAAAAGGTTGGGTCGCTATAGTTGGTATCAGAGGAGGTGGATCATGATAATGAAGTCGTACAAGGTACACTTCTTATTAACTAAATAATGGAAAAAGTATTATTTTATTCTGGTTCTACACATTCCTTTATATCTTTAATGTTTTCTAGAACTATAGAATCGAATCCTCAAAACCTTGAAGTAGAGAAATATGTAATAACACCAAGTGGTGCAATCATTGAAACCCAAGTGTTTGACTCTTCTCCTGTTGGCATATGTGGAAATATTCTTCTGCCAAATCTCATAATAATTCTATTGGTGGAATTCGACACTATAATGGGAATGGATTGGCTCTCGTTATATAGAGCGCATATCAACTTTTGGGAAAATGAAATATCTTTTCATATTCTGAACCATCCCATGATCCTCTACAAATGCAAGGAAGATCATGAATCTCATTTGAAAAATCATTCAATTATGTGGGTGCTGATTCCTCAAACATTGAGGAAATACCCATTTTGAAGGAATACGATGATGTATTTCCCAAAGAGTTACCCAAAATTCCCTCGGATCGTGAGGTAGAGTTCTTAATTTAACTCATACCTGGAGCTACTCCTATATCTAAGTGTCCCTATAGGATGGCTCCTATCGAACTGGAGGAGTTAAAGAAGTAGATGAAATAACATCTAGACAAAGGGTACATATACCCTAGTACATCACCTTGGGGTGCACTGGTGCTCTTTGTGAAGAAGAATGATAGAACAATGCGGCTGTGTATTGATTATCGGGAACTCAACCAGATCACAATAAAGAACAAGTATCCTCTCCCAAGGATTGATGACTTGTTTGACCAGTTAAGAGGAGCTCAATACTTCTCAAAGATGGATCTTCATTCAAGATATCATCAGGTAAAGGTGAAGAAGTAAGATATTAAGAAAACTGCCTTCCGTACAATGTATGGGCACTATGAGTTTTTGGTGATGCCCTTTGGACTTACTAATTCCCCAGAAATCTTCATGGATTTGATGAATATAGTCTTTAGACATTACCTCGACAAATTTGTGGTAGTGTTTATCGATGATATTCTCATCTACTCCAAGAGAAAGGAGGAACATGAAGAACATATAAGACTTGTGTTGGCGACATTGAGAAAGAAGAAGTTGTATTCCATGTTCGGCAAGTGTGAATTTTGGATGAAGCAAGTCACTTTATTGGGACATGTGATCACAAGTGAGGGAATTTCTGTGGATCCTTCAAAGACAAAGGCGATTGTGGAATGGACCAGGCCCTCTAGTGTCAAAGAAATCTGTAGTTTTCTTGGATTAGCTGGGTACTACCGATGTTTTGTGAGAAATTTCTCATGATTGTCAAGACTGATAACTAAGTTAACAAGGTAAGGGGTAAAGTATGTCTGAACAGAAGAATGTGAGGGAAGCTTCAAGGAGCTAAAGAGATGGCTGATCACTGCACCTGTACTCACACTACAGAAAAATGGAGAATGTTTTGTGATATACAGTTTTTCTTTAAAGAAATAATTGGGTTGTGTGGTCACAAAAAATGATAATGTGATAGCCTACGCCTCACGATAGTTGAAGATCCATGAGTATAACTACCCAATGCATGATCTAGAGCTGGAATCCGTGATTTTTGACCTGAAAATATGGCGGCACTACCTTTATGGAAAGAAGTGTGACATATACACTGACCACAAGAGCCTAAAGTATATATTCACACAAAATGATCTCAACATGAGTTAAAGGAGACGGTTAGAGCTAATCAAGGATTACGATTTCTGTATTCACTATCATCCTGGGAAGGCGAACATGGTAGCTGATGCTCTAAGTAGAAAAGAACCCACAACTCTATCCATGTTGCAGATTGATAAAGAACCTATCTTCTTAGATATGCAAATAATGGATTTGGAAATCATAAGGGAAAAGGATACATCCTACCTTGCCCAAATGATTGAGCAACCATCCATCCAGGAGAGGATTAAGGAAGACTAAAGGGATGATGTGGAGATAGAAAAGAGGGTGAATGCAATAAAGGAAGGGAATCTACAAGAGTTTCATATCGATGATGATAGTGTGATTCGATTTGGAATGTAGCTTTGTGTGCCTTCATCACCTGGGATAAAGAAGAGCTATTGGATAATGCACATAGCTCAATATTATCTATCCATCCTGGGAGTACCAAAATGTACCGTGATCTCTGAGAACACATCTGGTGGGATAACATGAAGAAGGATATTGTGGAATATATATCAAGATTCTTGGTATGTCAGCAAGTTAAAGCTGAGCGGAAAAAGTCCAAAGGTATGATGCGTCCATTGCCTATATCCATGTGTAAATGGGAAAATGTTACTATGGACTTTGTCACAGGCCTCCCAAAGACGTCAAAGAGAAATAATGTGATATGGGTTGTGGTTGACCGACTCACCAAGACTTCCCATTTTATCACTATTTGGGAAGACCTCTCACTTAAACAACTTGCAATGATATATGTGAAGGAAGTGGTGAGACTGCATGGTGTTCCACTCTCAATTGTCTTTGACCATGATCCAAGGTTCACATCTAAATTCTGGAGGAGCTTTCAACATGCTTTGAGTACTGAATTAAATTTCATCACGGCCTATCACCCCCAAACTGATGGCCAATCTGAAAGGACTATTCAGATGCTTGAAGATATGCTAAGAGAATACTCTATTGAATTAAAAGGTGGTAGGGATCAACATCTTCCATTGGTTGAGTTATCATACAACAATATCTTCCACTCGAGTATTCAGATGGCTCCATATGAAGCTCTATATGGAAAGCAATGTAGAACTCAAACATGTTGGGATGAAGTTCGAGAAAGAAATCTACCTGGACCTTATCTTGTTCAAGAGATGACCGAGAAGGTTCAAGTAATCCAGAAACACATCAAAGATTCTTAAAGTCAGAAAAAGAGCTATGTTGTCAACCATCAAAGGGACTTGGAGTTAGACGTTGGAGATAAAGTCTTCCTTCAAATATCTCCATGGAAGATAGTCATGCAATTCAGGAAGAAAGGGAAGCTATGCCCAAGGTATATTGGCCCCTTTGAAATCCTTGACCGCATATGAGTCGTGGCCTATCGTCTTACACTTCCATCAAATATTTCTCAAGTTCATGATGTGTTTCATGTATCAATACTGATGAAGTACATACCATACCCCTCACATGTACTAAACTCAAAGGTGGTGTAGTTGGAAGATGATCTCTCCTATGGGAAGCATCCAGTAATGATTTTGGATTGGAGAGATAATGTTCTATGCAATAAGACAACCCATCTTGTCAAAGTGTTGTAGAGGAACCATAGGTTTGAGGAAGCAACTTGGGAACCCGAAGTGGCAATGAAGGAGAAGTATCCTCACCTATTTGTGTAAAGTAAAATTTCGGGGGCGAAATTTCTTAAGGGGGGAAGAATATAACGACCCAAAGTTTTTCAATGGAAATTCCCTTTTATAATTATGTCATAAAATAACATGAAAACACAACATAATGAACTACTATGTGATAAGTGACCTTTAAACATAATTTTTTCACTACTATGTTTGGAATTTTGAAAATCTGATATACACGGTTGTGTTCAAGATGATTTTTGGAGTCTAATGAAACAAAAATAATTTTCGGTGAATAGTAACGTACCCTTGTGAATAGTAATCTACCCTTATGAATAGTAATATGACCCTTATTAATACTAAATCATCCATAATAATGGTAACCTTACCCATGAATAATTAAATAAAATTTATATATCGTAGAAAGTGACAATTTGACCTTAGTAAACTTTTTGGAATTTTTAAGTCATAAATAATTAATTATAATTAATTAATTAATTTAAAATAAAATTAATATTCTTAAAATGTATTCATATTTTATCAAATCATTTTCTTATAGTTTTTATATAATTTTATAAGACCCTACATAATTTTTGAAAGCACTATAAAATCAGTTTTAATCTTAAAAACTGTTTTTTATATAAATTATGATTTTAATTAAATATTAAGTTAATAATATTTAGAAAAATATTTTTTGAAAAATAGACTTCATTTTTGGAATCTACACATCTATAAATTGTTGGGGTAATTTTTTTGGATTTTTCTAAAATACTTGAATTTTTTATGAATAGTGAAATACCGTAATATACAAAATAAGCTAAATAAGCTAATTATAGAGTCATGTGTGATGTTATGCTGATGTAAGCCAAATTTTTTCGGGATCAAATGATAAAATTAATATTCTTGGTCATTCAAGACTCACTATTCCTTGTCTTGGGGGAAATTAATAAACTAATGAATTTTATATTAAGGAAACCCCTCTCCCCTCCAGTATAAAATCCACCCATCACACCCTCATTTCCTCACACCTCTCAAGCTCCAAGCCTTGTCTAAACTCTACCCAAACATCCTACCTAGCCCCTATCCCACGTCCAAGAGCTTCTGGTATCATTAAAAGACCAATATTAGGCCCTTAAGAAGGATCTCAAGAGGAAGATTTAAGAGGTAATTTCTCTCCCTCTTCTCCTTTAATTTCCATTCAAGTTCAAGTTCATTTATTGATCTATCCCCACCTATCTTCATCTAAATGGTATTTTAAATCCAGTATTATAAATCTATTTTAATTTTATGATGCTAATAGGATATTATATCATCCAACCCCCTTTCCCTCTTCCATTTATTTTATTAAAGAGAACATTGTTCATGAGGTGTTAATTTATCACCTTCATGAACGACATGCTTTCTTCTTACATTTCTACCTTCAGATCTGGTCATGAAACCATTTTTATGGTTGAAACATAATATTTTATATGTATAATATCATATTTCATGTTTTGGAAATAACTTATGGCCATATTACTAAGTGATAAGTTAGAACAATTTTGTTGTGACCGAAAAACCGCCCAAGTTAACCCAAATAATCATCATTTAATTTTTATCTAATGATTCACCCACAAGGATATAATATGATTCATTATAAGATCATTTTAAATAATTTAATGTAATCAATAACATGTAATATTAGTTCTATATGTGTACCCATGTTCTACCAGAACATCAATTTATGAATACAAGTGAAGCACCCAGGAAAAACCATAAAAACGAACATCCCCGAACAATGTTTTTAAACTCTATAAGTCATAAAAAGGAACATAAAATGACATAATGAAACCATAATGAACCATATTAATGTATAAAAGGTTATTTAATTTCTAATTAATTCATATAATGTCATTACATTATACATTAAAGATAAAGAAGCATTCAGATACAAGGTAAGGGGAAATTCTCGATCCCAACATTCATGCTTCAGGTTCTCCCTCTTTCACTCCTTTTGATATGGATACTCCATAAAAATATATTGTTCATAATTATATTTAATATACTAGAATATACATGTTTGTCACTGGTATTTTTGAAAAATCAAATTTTTTCCAAAAGAATTCTTCTTTCAAGAACACACCTTTTACTTCTCATTCAAGATTGACGGTTCTTGTAACATGTATGTTATTCCTTCATTCTTTTGGGAACCCAATGTTTATAAATTTGTTATTATGAAATGAAACTCATTACTTTTCATAGGTTCATTATTTTAATTTATGTTATATGTTCATTTTGGTATTCATGATAAATGATAATGTTATGACGTGACAGGTGCGCCCTGAATTATATAACGCAATATGAATGTTTAAATGTGACGGGTGCACCTAGAATTATACAGTGCTCAAATGCATTGCGTAAAGTGATTAATATCATGAGTAAATGTGATATGATGTGTGAACATGATTCTATCTTGGTTCACAATTATGTGTAGTAGTTAAACACTAAGACATGATTTTTCATTTTTATGCATTTCCACATTTGAAGTCTTATATTTATGCTTCCTCTCATGTTCATGATCTTTTTCCCATGTTATGATTTTGATCACCACATGCTATATTGTTCTTATCTAATCTATTAATGGGATTCTAGATCACCCCTTTTGATGTATATCCTCAGGTGGATACATGTACTAAGGAGAGGAAAAGTGCCAATATTAAGCTAGAGAAGAATAAATTAAATAAATGTTTATACATGATGTTGTATTTGTTATGTATGGTCCTAGTTTTCCCAAGACACTAAACCTTTGGATCCTCTATGTGTAAAACTATTATGTTTTTTATCTTTAAAATGATTTAATAGTAATGTAAGAAAAGGTTGGGTCGCTATAACCATCCTCTCAACCAATATGAATCCCGAAGTTTCATTTTCCAAATCATCCAACAAGCACCTTCCATTAGAAAGGAAGTCCATGAATCCTAAATAAAAGGGTCGTTGGGTGTTTTTGGATCTGATAATATACTAGTTGGAGACCATATGAGGACATCATACAAGACGTGGACTGATTTCACAAACAATTACCCCCCCCCCCTTAGTCACCCGATGGGACCACTCAACTGCGTCACCTCCTTCTCAACATAAGATTGATATAATGCACAGTCCCTACAAGATCCACCTCATCCATGGAAAGGCCGTAGGATGAAAATCAGTTCAAAAAAATGTTATGTAATCTATGAGGTTTATATATGCTGGAAAATACATTTCCTTTTTATTAAAAATGATCATTCAACATTACATGACGTGTAATCCTTTCATGGTGTCTATCCTTTCATGCTATCTAAACAACTCACAACATATTCCTGGTGAATGAATACATGGTGCGCAAAACAGTTACATGGCATGTAATCTATCAATATACTGCAAAATAGAAGTTCTTTATTTGAAAAATAAAACCACCTCAAGCATTATCTAAACTCGGGTAGAACTCCGCCAATCCATTTATATAGTTATAACCACAATACATTAATTAAAATAAACATACATCCCTAGAAATTAGTTCATCTTCCTCAGAAATTGTTCTCTATCCATAGGAGCCCCAAGATCCACCAAATTAAATAAAAAAAATATGTAAAGTGATGTAAATACCTAAAAGAAGGCAACCAGATGTTTTAAAATAAGCACTGTAGGACTTTTAACCTTAAGTAAGTCATGAGTAAGAAGGATGTTTGAAAAAGATGTGAATACACTTCACCCTCATCTATGACTTATGGTATGATGTCTTATGAGAATATGATATCAGATTCCATAACACATTGACCAACAAAATATAATTCCCCTCAAAGACATTCACTTGAGATTCAATGATCTCAACTAGTGGTTCCACAATAGAAACATCTTGATCTAAGTCAATCTCTTCCCAACACAGAACTTGAGAGGGACCAAGACGGTATTTCTTGAGCTAAGATATGTATCAAAAACTACGAATTCCTATCAAATAAATAAAAAATTCTAAATGATAAGGAGCCTATCAAGTTACTTAGTGACCATAAATGCTTCAACATATCTCGAAACCAACTTCCCCTAATTCCCAAGATGATATTATCCCAACAAAGGAGAATATTTAAAGGAATCATAGTCACCTATTGAAAACTCGAAGGGATGATGATACAGATCCATATAATATTTATATCAAGTCTGAGATATAACTAGAAATTGAAGTTTATAGTGAATCATTGAAGATTTCCCCTGAACCAAACTCAATCCCACCAGAGAAGCTTCTCCCACCTATACTAAGAGAGAGGCGACCTGCACAGGTAACCATACAAATATTCAAAAGGATAAATTCTTTTTTATAACTAATATCTGATTAAAAAACACAATCAGTCCCAAATAAATGTCCCATGATCCTCCAAAATCCATGACATAGGTGCATAGCATATTTTCTAGGATCTGAATAACATGCTCCATAGGATCATCAGTACGTGGATAATATGTTGTACTCAACCTAAACAGAGTCCCCATCACCTCTTGAAGAATATTCTAGAACATTGAATAAAACGTAGGGTCCCTGTCTAAAACAATGACTTTATGAACCCCATGCAACTTCACAACCTCTTGTATATACATTTTTCCCAGAACTTTAACTTTAGGGGTGTCCCTAATCAGAATGAAATGAGTTGAATTTGTGAACTGATCAACCACCACCAAGATATCATACATACCCTAGGGATTCCATGATAATTGAACAACAATGTACATGGAAACCTCATCCCATTTCCAAACTGGAACTGGGAGAGGATGAAGAAAACCATAAGGTTTAGGATGTCATGCCTTTATCTTTTGACCAGTGTAATAGTGGGACACATAATTAGTAATGTCATGTTTCATACAATTCCATTAGAACCATCATATCATGTTTTCCAATACCCCACTATGATACCAAATTTAATGAAACTAAACCAATTACCCTGTAAAATTATTACCCAACCCAAATTACCACATACCCGAAGGGCGTTCTGGATCCCCTAGGGATAGAGACTAGTATTCAGATATCAACAACAAATAGGTGGAACAATTTTTCCCAACCAGAAGCAAAAAAAGGCACACACACACACACCCATATAACATAGTTGAACAAGAGAATAGATAAATATATATTCCACAATAGAAAACAAAAAGTGGAAACTAAAAAACTAAAAAAAATCTCCAAGTGCAGGTTTAGTAATAAAAGGAAAAATAAAAGGGAACACTATATACTATATGTGATACCATGGGTAGACACCCACCATCTCACCTCCATCTATCCAAATAAGTGGAAAAAACTTCTTTTCCAACTCACTTAAATGCCTTTCATTTCCCTACATCGAAAGAAATAGTAATGACTACAAACCACCGAGGGGCTGCACTTGGTGTGAGATAACATGCTTAGTAGGACCCCACCCAAGAGTTTTATAACAAGTCTTTGTATTATAATCCAAAAATTCTCAACATTAATAAAAAAAGTAATTATATATAATTTAATAGTTTTATATCAAAATCATGAAAAAATAGTTTAATTTCCCTATTCCATATTTCCAAATTAAGTAAGTAAATCAGTTTAAAATCATTTCATATACATATACCAAAAATATATATCAAATCAATGTCGGTAGTACATTTCATATCAAATCCAATGAAGTAAAATCAAAATAGTACAATCCAAAAGAACTAAAGCACATGTAATAGCACACCCAAGATCACACTAGGTTAGGATAACTAGGAAACTCATAGCTAACATAGACAATAACATATGCATCAAGAATCTTGATATATGAATCTAATCTAGAAATCAGAGGAACAACTAATAATGTGAACCCCCAACAAGTCTAACAAGTATATATAACAATATTTTAATAGTGTATAGGATCACACCATGAGTGATCCCCCCAATAGTGGATGAGGCCAATTAATAAACCTTCCACCTAAGTACCCAAGGATCCCCATGTGCTCTATTTTCTAAAACATTACATAAATCCCTTTCATCAAAACCCTGATTTGAAAACCATTTGAGAAATACAATTTCAAAATGATTTTAAAAAAAATATTTTGAAAAACCAAGGGAAAACTTTTTTTTATCAAAAACACTTTTCAACACACAAAAAACAAACTAGTCAATCAAGATATTTAATTTTTAAAAGATTTATTAAAATAGGAGTAATGCAGTTCACCAACAAAATCTGGAGAAAGAACCACCTATCTCAAACTCTGGGTCACACACACCCACAAAGTGATCAATAAACAAGTACACAATTACAACAATTGAGGTCCTAGAATAAATATACACATCTTAGAATTAATTCTATTTGAAAATAAATGTCCAGTAATATGGAAGGAAGAAAACATACATCAAGAAATCACACATGATACACCACATCCAATAATGGATCAGCCCCTGAAATAAGATTTCACAACCTATCTAAAAAAGAATCAAGAGAAACACAACCACATATCAATAAATATACAATAACACGCTACAACAATGCTTCTACAATCAAAGGAAATGAAGAAGAAAAAAAGGATATATTACCCATAGAGATTCAACATAAAAAATCAGATGATACAACACCAAAAAAATAGATTCAAAATGAAAAAAGGTTCACAAAGTCGATAGGGAAGATCTCTAGGTGGAGAGGGATGAGGGATGTAGAAGAATGAATGGGACATCTTCTGAAAAACACCCTAAAATCCCAAATCACGATGATTACATAGAGTATAATCCCTTTACATGTCTTGAAATCTATAAGGTCTATATATGATGAAAAACCCAATGCCTTTTTAATAAAAAATGATCTTTTACCATTACAACATGTGTAATCCTTTCAGAGTGTGTAACCTTTCATGCTATGTAAACATCTCATGACATGTTATTGGAGACTGAATGCTTGGCGTGTAAACTAGGTACATGTCATGTAATTTCCCAGTAGATAGAAAAATAGTTGATCTTTAAATGAAAACCCAAACCACACCATGAATTCTATGAACATGTGGAACCACCATTATTCTATTTACACATTTATACCTGAACTCCATTAATTCAGATAAACATACACCCCTAAAATGTTGTTCATTTTCCAAAATAAGTTTTCTCCATCCTCCGGATTCCCAAGGTGCAACAAATTAAAGAGAAAAAACAATTAAAGGGAAGTAAATAACCATGATTGTGTTACAAGTTGTTAAAAATACTTAGAATATGACTTTCCATCCTCAGTAATTCATGTTGTAGAAGGATTTCTAGTAATGGGGTTAGGCCACTACTCCCTCATCAACAACTCACTTTCCCAAGTCTTGTAAGAATCTTATCCATGATGCCATAACACTCTGACCAATGAAATAGACTCTCCCCCATAATACATTCACATGAGAGTCAATGATATCAAATGGGTATTCCACAACAGAAGTGTATGGTTTTAAATCAATGTATTCTCAATATATAATGTTAGAGGGATCATGATGGTATTTATTAATCTACGATATGTGGAAAACATCATGAATTAAAATCAACATAATAAAAAATTCCAACCGATAAGAAACCTACCCAAGGTGAATAGTGAAATCAAATGGTCCAATATATCTTGGAGAAAACATTACTTATTTCCTAATCAGATGGTGACAAATCAGAGTATAAACATTCAAGAAAACTCAATCACCTAAGGAAAACTCCAATGGAAGATACCACTAATCAACACAATATTTTTTTTCCAGCTATTAGCTATAACCAGAAGACAACATATATCATGAATCCTTGTAGACATCTCCTAAAACAAACTCATTCCAACCAGAGAATCGTCACCCACCTCTCCCCAAAAGAGAGGTGACCTGCATTGGAAACTATACAAAGCCTCAAAAGGATCCATTCTGATTAAAAACTAATAAATATTGTTATATAAAAAATCAACCATTGCAAGATAGATGTCCCATGTCCTCTACAATCCAATATAAAGGCACATGGAATATTATCTATGATCAGAATAACATTCTTAGTTTGACCATCTATCTATGGATGGTAAACTATACTCAACCTAACATGAGTACCAATCTCCTCATGAAGACTCATCCAAAACTTCAATATAAGCCTAATGTCTCTATCTGAAACAATGGTAGAAGGAACCCCATGTTTATTTTTAACCTCTCACACATAAAACATCCCCATATCTTAAAATTTATCTGTGTCACTGATCATAATTAAATTATCAAACTTTTTGAATTGATCAATTAACCCCAAGATAACATTAATTCACCAGGGAGTCCATGGTAATCCCACAAAATGTCCATGGACACCTTGTCCCATTTTCAATATGATATTCGAATATGATGAAGGAATCTAGAAGGTTTCAGATGCTTTGCCCTTATCTGTTGGTAGGGGAAATAGTGGGACACCTAATCATCAATTTTGGGATTTATACCCACACACTAAAACAATCATCTCATTTCACAATAAATCTTCATAGTGCTCGGGTGAATGACACACAAAGACAATGATAGTCAAAAAATTTGTTCTCCTCTCTAATTTTGAGGCTACAAAATGAACCTCAAAACTATGAATACTATCTAAAGATAGAGACAAACTGAAAATGGTCACCCAACCATAAAGGGTTTCTCAAATTCCTTTAAACACATCATCTTACTATTGACTCTATTGAATAAACTCCTCAATAGATGGTGATAATTGAACATTATTCAACACTATACCTAAAAAATTCTTCTAAGTATCCAAGTGTAACATAGGTTAGAGACCCATAAGGTTCCACTGTTCTTCTGATTCAAAAATATCTTGCATTATAAATTTCCCACTAAGAGCATATGTAAAGACATTCCCATTCCCTAGGGTATAGGTGATGTTGAAGTCAAACATCAAAATGAATTATACCCACAACCATCATCTAAGAATCATGTATTTTATAGAAAAGATATAGCTAAAAATATTATAGTCAGAAAATAATTTTATCCTCTCCCCAAAAACGTAATTCCACCAACACTTAAGCACTTTAATTACTATAGAAACATCTAAATCATGAGTGGGTAAATTCATCACACGTGGTTGATGTTGATGAGGTCCATAAGATACCACATGAACATATTTCATGATCACCCAACCCAAACCAGTTCTATAATCATAATAGAATACCACATACATCTTAATAGACTCATGTAAGATCGGGATAAGATGTAATGTCAAACGTCACTTTAGCTCATCCAAAGTTGACTGACAATTTTCATCCCATGTGAATTTGAACACATTTCTAATAAGATAAGTCAAATTTTATGTAAAAATTGTGAAAGTAATGAAGAATTGATGATAACATCAAGAAATACCATGGATTCTCTAAATCTCAAAGACATTCTATGGTTCTTCCCATGGAAAAATAGCCTTCACCTTCTTAGGATCAAATGATAGGCCATGCTCAGAAATCACATGTCCCAAGAACATCACTTCTTAGATCTGGAAATTGTATTTCAAATGTTTTCTATAAAAATGGTGACCTCTTAGTATTTGTAGAACCAAATTCAAATGGTGCTCATGATCATCCTCGAATCTCGTGTAAACTAAAATATCTTCCACGAACACTAACAAAAATGTGTCATGATATAGATGGAATATATGATCCATAAATGAAACAAAAACTATAGAATCATTAGTGAGAATAAACAACATCACAATATATTTTTAATGTCCATACCTTATCCTAAAATATATCATCGGTAGATCAAACACACGAACTCTGTGCTGATGATAACCTTACTGAAGATCAATCTTATAAAACCACATTCACATGTTATTTGATTAAAAAAATCATCCACATGGGAAAAATGATACTTATTATTAACCATTACATATTTCAACTTCTGATAGCCTACACACAATCAGAGTGAACCATATACCTTATTATAAAATAGAATTGGGGCTGTCGATGGTGAAATATTAGGATTACTATAACCTTTCTCCATTCTGTTGTCCAATATAATCATGATATCTTTCAGCTAAAATGTTTCTATATGATAAGTGGGTATTGAAACCTACTGTGTAACTAGGAATAGATCAATTGTAAACTCTACATCCTTCTCTATAGGAAGACTATAGGAATTAGTTAGGAAAATTTCAGGAAAATCCCAAATAACAATGTGAAGATCAACAATAGAATAAATATCATCGGGATGAATTTATATAATAAACAACAAACCCTCGAGTTCTAGGTGGAAAGGTTATTCATGAACAGACCTTATATCACACCCTCTATGAATCACCTATGAGCTCCCATCATTTATAATAAACGATACATGCAAATGATAACAATCAACTTCAGCATGCTACGCAACAAGCCAGTCCATCCTCACAATAACGTCAAACTGATCTAGATTGAGAAAAATAAAATCCTATAATAACTCTACATCGGCTATCTATAGCATAATAGAAGGACACTTAAACCCTCAATCTTTACTATTCCCAAGTGGTGTCACTAACTCCATATCAATGATCCAGATATCCATTGGAAAAATAATAATATCAATAAAACTCCAAGATATAAATGATTGCGAAGAACAATTATCAAATAAAGAAATTTCAACTGAATATGCAATAAAGATGGTACATGTCACTATCTCTGGACCCACATCTACCTCCATCAGAAACTCATCTACCATGTGATGTATCTTTACTCTTGAGGCCTATAGCTAGATCCATGTAAACATTGATGCAACTTACTATGCCAAAGTAGCCATTTGAGGTAATGATCCCTTAACATAACAGAAAATAGAAATATCCTGATATAATGGTTGTAGATGATCATAACATACTTGACCATTGTACATCTTTATAGGATCATGAAATGAAAATTTTGTGTGGGTATACCTTACAAAAAGATAACACATTAGAGTCACACTACAAGCCATAACTATAGTTACTGAGGAGGCCTTCCACTGAGAAACACCTCCGCCACTCCTGTGAGTATATTTATACATGCTCTTATTCCATGGTACACCACTAAAGATGTAACTTGGTGGATTATGAGGGGTATAATATCCAAACATTCCTTCCATATTCATCTCTTCCACCATAGCCTTGGCCAGTGTCTCCTCATAGTTTAAAAGCTTTATAAAAAATACCTACAATCTAATGTCTGGTCTTAAACCCTGTAGGTACTTCTGATCTTTCATCTGGTCATTATTTTCCATTTATAGTGTAAAAAACTAGCTCTATAATCTGATTGGTGCATGCTGACACTGAACACTCCCCTTCCACAAATACAGGAACTCTAAATTCTTTTCCATCATCAATGAATCTAGAAAAAAATATCTAGAAGAAGATATTCTTTAAACCCTTTCAGTCTATTACCACATGCTTATCCTCCTATACCATTGAATCCCACCATCTTATATCTAGAGCCTCAAGTATGAACATTGCACACTTCACATTGATACACTCAGGTTTATCCAAGAAGTTTCAAATCTGATTGATCTTTTCTATTCAATCTGACACCTCTTGATGTTCATTCGTACCCTTAAAAACATTGTCTTCTTATAAAATAACTCTCATGATCAATCACTCTCTCTTATATAACCTTGATGCACATCTATTATTTCCTTCTAAACTTATGCTACATTATTGAGAATAGAATAAATTCCTACATGATAGCCTTGGTAAAATTCTGATCCATCAGTATATTACCTTGAGTATCATCCACTGAATCATCCCGAGGAACTCACATAACATGTCACTAGGGAACAATAATATATGTTGAAATAGAAGAAATGACCAGACAACAAAATAATCTCAGCTCAAAACATTATACCACATGAAAAAACAGAGATTAAGATCAGGAACTCAAAATAAGAGACACAGATCCCAATGTTCCATGGTAAATTGAGTATCTTTTTGAAAATAGCAAGCCAAGAACTCACCACATCCTACCTTTCAAGTCTCATAAATCCTATCTCTAGTATACCTAATGTCCCAAGACAATGAAACTTGAGGAAAAACCACCTATGTACCAAACTATGATGACTTGACAAGAATACCCTCTCAAATTGGTACCTGAACAAAATTTACACATACCTAGAGGGTGTTCCCGATCCCCATGGTATGGTGACTAGAACCTGAGCATAAAAACAATATAGGGAACTATTTAACCCATCTAAAAGTAAGAACATGGAATATATATAATAAATATGAACAACATAATTGATAAATAAATATTCCATAATGGATAGAAAACAGTATAAATTAAATAACTCAAAGAAGAAATGATCTCCTACTACATGTATATTCAAGAAAGGGAAAAAATGGGAAACAATCTCTACAATGTGATAGAATGGGAAAACTACCACCATATTACCACCAGCAACCCTGAAAATCTAAAGAATGACCTCACTGCGTCACTAAGATGCCTTTCCTTTCCCTGGATAGAAAGACATAATATGGTATACACACTGCTGAGTGGGTGCACAAGGCGTGAGCTAACAGTCTTTTTAGGATACTCCATAGGTGTTCCATAAAAATACATTGTTCAATAATACATTCATTGTCAACTTTCAAAGAAAACAAGGAATGATATACAGTTTAAGAGTTTTATATAAAAAACATGGGAAACAATTTTAATTTCCCCCTTTTCCACTTTTCCAATTTCAGTAGGCAAATTAGTTTCAAATCATTTAAAATACATATTCCAAAGTAGATATATCAAATCAAATAAGGAATCACATTTCATATCAAATCAATAGAGGTATAATCAAAATATTACATTCCAAAAGAACTGAATCATATACAACATCATTCCAAGAATCATACTAGGTCATGATAGCTAGGACACTCATACCCAACAAAGGAAATCACATATTCATAATGCCCCAAGATATATGCAAAAAATCTAGATATTATAGAAACAAACCATAAAGTAAAACCCCAATAGGTATGACATGTCCCTAAACCATTAGTCCTTAGGAGAAGAAGAACCTCCCATGAATGTACCCCCTGATCGTCGATGAGGCCTATTACCACACATTCCACCTTAGTACCCAAGTCTTCCCATGTTATCTAGTTTCTAAATTATTTTATAAATTAATTTCATCAAAACCATGATTTGAAAACCATTTCTGAAAAACCATTTTTCAATTCTTGGAAAACCATTATATTTTAACAAAATTATTGGAAAATCATATTTTTTCAAAAAAACCATTTCTAAACACACACAAATCTAATAAGTCAATCATGCCATTTAATTTATATACAATTTATCAAAACAAGATCAATGGAATTCACTAACATATGCTACAGAGGGAACCACCTACCTCATACTTAGTGTTGGACATGCCCACAAAGGCATCCACAAACAAGAAGAACACAAAAAAAACAATAGAGGTCCTATAATCAATCTTAACATCATAGAATTGATTCAATTTAACAAAAGTGGTCAGTGAAGAGGAAATATCACAACATACCTCAAGAACTCACACATGCCACACCATAAAAAAAGGATCAGTCCCCGAAACAAGATTGTGCAATGTATTTAGAAAGGACAAAGAGAAACACCACTACAGATCAAAAAATATGATAACACATGAAAAAGAACTACCACAATCAATGGAAATGAATAATTAGAAGTGGTCTATTAATTGAAGATAGGAATGAAACTACCTAAATGATCTAACATCAAAAAAACTAATCTATAATGTACAGAGGTTCCCAAAATTAGTAGGGAAGGGCTATAGGTTGAGAGAGATGAGGGTTGTGGAAGAATTAATGTGAAATCAACTACACAACTTCAAAATATTCCAACCCAATGTGATTACATGTAATGTAATCCCTTTACCTATCATGTAATCCATTGGGTGCATATATACTGAAAACCCCAATTCTTTTTTATAAAAAATAATCTTTCAACATTACACGACATATAATACTTTCATGATGTGTAACATTTAATTCTATTTAAACAACTCATGAAATGTACCTGGAGACCGAATACACTACATGTAAACTAGTTACAAAATGTGTAATTTCCCAACGGAGTGAAAAAATACTAGATCATTACATGAAAATCCAAACCACCTAGGGTGTTCTCTGAACTAGGGGATAATCTCACTAATCCATTTAAAAATTTATTCTCAAACTCCATTAATTATATTAAATATAGATCCCTAAACATTATGAAATTTTTCTTAGTAAATATTCTCCATCCTTAGGATTCCAATGATGCACCCTATTGAAGAAAAAACAAGTAAAGAGAAGTAAATACTAGGAATCATATAATAGGATGTTATAAAAAAAATTATAGATATTGAAAGAAACATATGTTTATAATTATTAGATCAATTGGTTATCCCTTATAGAAGACAAATTTTCAAGATTATACTACATATTATAAAAAAGAAGAAAAATGGACACTCTAATATAGTTATTATATTGAATTAGATGATAAATTAATGAATTCCATACATTTTTTTATAAACCAAAATTAATTTAATATAATTTATATATGAAAATTGGTTCATGAAAAATGGAATGTATTGGATGTAACTATTGAAGGAATGAACAAAGTCAAATATACAATATTTGATATATTTACAAAAGACATTCCTATTTTTTCTGTTAATCCATATCAAACAATTACTATAATTTTTACATCATTCACTAAAATATGTAATATTAAAAATTCTTTTGGTGATACACATTCTATAGAGACATTATTCAAGAAATTACATTGGGTATTTGCAAGAATTTGGGCACCAAAATTCACCACGATATAAGAAGATAAATATATAAAGAACACAAATATTGAGAATCTCATAAGTTATATCAGGAAATATGATATAAATATGAAATAAAAAGATGAAATGTAGGAAAAGGGGGTTAATGAAACTAATAAGACAATTTATTTCAGTTTAATAAATTATTGTACTTCCTAAAGTGACCCCATATTGACTCATCATTCCATGAATATTTATAAGTAAATGAGAAAGGATTGATATTTTATCCCATTTAAAAATGAAAATCAAGAAATTGATGTTACATTATTTATTTGAAATAATAAGGGTCACATCCATCCAGATTGTACATTGAACCTAAAGGAGTCAAAATACAATAATAAATGTATGAAATAACTATATATTTTGACAAGGTTTTCTAAAATTTTTTGTCATTATTTATCAGGAAAAAGTTATGAATGTGCTAAGTGCCACATGGTTGATGATGAGGTAGTAAAAATGTAAAATTTTCATCTTCTAATTATTTATCATGTTGTACTCATTTGTTAGGTTCTACTTATTTTTCAAGTTCTACATATTTTTCTTTTCATGTTATTCTTTTTTAAGTTATAAATGTATTCTATATTCTATATATCAAATTGAAAAATATTTTTGTGAACTTGATATAAAATTTAATGATGTTAAAAAGAAATACAATCTAGTTATTTTTAATAAATACCATCTTTTAAAAGAAAAAGAAAATTTTGTTTTTAAATTAAATGAAGAACCAAATTATAATGATTTATAATATTAATTTAAATATCCTGAAAATTATATTTTTCAATTCACCCATGGTGATCAAAATTTAAATAGTATTTAGGATCTCAAAATTCTGATAAATGTAATTATGGAATTTTATTTCTGAAATGAATCTAGTTTTTCCAAAAAACAAAAAAAGTTTACTTTTGTAATTGTATCTTAAAAAATAAAATTTTAAGTTTATGATATTTGGGCATCTTATTTATGATTGAAATTGAAAAAAACTATTGATATGGAAGATTTAAGAGATTTCATCTCTCATATCACAATACTAATTGGAATTTTGTTTTTAAATGTTTGGATACCAAAGTATTTATTAGCTAACTAAAGTGTAACCAATATATGGTTTCCAATGATGATAGACACATAATAATTTTTAGGAAAAGTTTTATAATAAAAAAATATTAGAAGATACTTTGTATATGGATAATGGCTACTTGAGGCACCTGTTTGGTGATCCTTCTAAATTAAGTCATCTTGAAAACTTCAACGGAGGACATGTCATGATTATAAATGATTAAAAAATTAAAATAACTGTTATTTTTTTGATCATATTTTCAAAATATACATTAATTTAATATGTATTATTTTTTATGTATTGAAGCATATTTTTCTAAATATTAGTCAATAATGTGATAGTTTTTTAAAAATCACTTTTGAAAATCACTTTTATAATGTTTTTATTTAAAATAGAAAAGATTTACTTTAAAAATATTTTTTAAAAAAATTTATATTATAGATTTAGAATATCTTAAATGTATAAATTTTATGTATTTAAGTGTATAAGATAATGAATATTGGATTACTCATCACCTAGGTCATTGTATCACTCACTTCCTTTTCAGTGTCAACCATAACTGAATAGCATAAGATTTTCAAAATTTTGTTCAAGGATAACTTAGATTGTGAACCTTACTTAACTAGAAATAAAAAAATATTTCATCAAATATATAAGTAATTTACATTTTTTAAATCATTATAATATGTTCACTATGGTATTTTTGGTCCAACTCAAGTAGTTAGTATTAAAGGTAAATCTTAAACCATTTTAATTATCTATTTTTAAACAACTTTTACATATGTTTTCTTACATGGTCAAACAAATAAGACTTGAAAAGTCTTTATCAATATTTACAATAATGTTCAAAATAAAATAGACTACAGTCTCTAATCCCATATATGTGACTACAGGGTTAAATTGTGCAACAAAAACATTGATGAACTTTGTGATTCTCAAGGATATATTAATTCCTTCTCCACTCCATGAACACCTAAAAAATGGGGTTGTTGAATGGTAAAATAGGACCCTGTTAGAAAAGGTCTATGACTCTCTTAAATTAATTTAAAATACCATAATAATTTTGGGTTGGGTTAGTCAATACATCATTCTATATTCTAAAATATGTTCTTGTAAGATTTTTCTATACAAAAAAACCATTATGAACTTTAGATATATAAAATTATGAAATATTTACTTTTTAAAAGTTTTTGGATGTAACTATTGTTAGGTTTGTGGAAGTTTATTTATGTTCATATGATAGAGAATTCCATTAAGTGTTGATCAAATACATATCCTTAGATAGACTGAATGGATGTTTCATGTGGTGATGTTTAAGATAATTTTTTGGAAGAATGGTTTCTATGATGACCTAAATTCAATCATATATTTTTTTACAAACACAATTATTCATATTGAGGTTTTTTATGATGAGGTTATGATGATCATATGTAGATCATCAGATGGAGCTCTCAAAGTTGATGTTCACTAGGAGTTGTAAATCATTAAATGATTTTTTTCTTGATGACCGAATATTGGTGGTTGGAATGAAATGAACAATAGGGTAATGTTAGTTTCTCAAGTAAATGGAAGGTTTATTAGAAAACTTAGTGGTTAGTGGAACATGATTGAATGAATGAAGACATCTATAAAGCAGTTTAGTGGACCACCTCTGATGATTAATCTAATAATTTTTTGAAAAAATAATGTTTTTAAATTTTTGTCTGAAACCTAAAAATGGAGTAAAAGTGAGTGATCATGTTGTAATTGTTTGTATCTCCCATAATGAAAAATTTATACATTGTTCTCCTATGGATGTATGAATTTGACTAAACCATGTTACATCTTGTTTTCCAATTACCATTTGTTTTTTTCTAGATTATGATGAAGGAGTTCATGCGTGTTGTTTTTTTTACTCTTATCTTAGTCCTAACGAACATAAATTGAGCGGTGGATATTATCATAAAAACACTATGTCTGATAGATTTGTGAATCTTCTATACAATTAAAGATGAATAGACCAGTTAGACTCTTCACTAGATGAATTTTGTCACATCAAATCCTTATTTTGGATCAAATAGATAGAGTTTTGTGTTACTTATCATGGGGTTATCACACCCAATAGGTGGTATCAAAGGCTGGTTATCTTCGAGAGGTAATGTGGTTGGTTTTACTTTACTCAAAAATTTTAGATAGTTATTCCAATTAGCTCGAATGTTATTTGATTTCAATTGTCTTATTTTTATCAATATAATGACTTTTAAAGAAGGAAAAATTAATATTAGTATGTTTTATGGAACAATATTTTTTTTTAGAATGTTGATAGAATAAATTTTGTTACAAAAAGATATTTATTCTCCTCTATCCAAAAAATTTCTAGAAATAATAGAAAAATCATAACAGGGGTGGTTGGATATGAAGGATTTAACCTTTATCAGGATGTCTTTTGATCAAAATGTTACACTGATCATTATAGATACTAAAACTACAATAGAGGTTATGAATGTTTTGGATGAAATTAATGAGAATCAAATAACTCTTATCAAAATTTTTCATGATGTGAAAATTGTTTAACATAAGGTTATTAGAAATAATAATTGTTTTTGATTATGTGAATTACTTCAAGATGATCTTATGGAAACTTGAATCTATGAAGGTAGCATTTAGAGATTATATTTTGGATTTTATTCTTCTTTCCGTACTTTCATAGAGTTTCGATTCAATGATAAATGTGGTGATTCACTCTAGTGGAAAGGAAGATATGATGTTTGATGACATTTGAAACATGATATTGAATGGGGAGTTGAGGTGAAAGGAAGTTAAAACTACATATAGAAGTCAAATAAATACTAATAGATGATGATGACTAGATCATAAAAAATATCATCAAAAGAATAAATATTCAGAGGATAAGTCCTAGAGAACATGTGGATGTAAATAAACTAGTTCAGGCTACATGTTGGATTTGTTGACAAAAAGGACATATTAAGAAAGATTATAGTAATCGGATAGAGGCTTACACTTCCAGGTAGACAAAATTGGTCAATACAATAGACAAAGTGTCCAACATAACACGAATATTGATTATTTTTGAGTTGTGGTTTATTGACTAAGGGGAATTATTTTATTCAAATAGGGAGAATAGGTTCATGGATGATTATGTAACATGAATATTGAGTAGAGTATATGTATAATATGATGAAGATATGAATAATGTATGGAATCGTGATGTGAAAATTAAAATGAAAAATGCAAGTGTCTTTAAAGTGAAAGATGTTAGATATATTCTAGTTCTTTTAAAGAACCTCATATTAGTGGGACAACTTGATGAAGTAGGTTTTAGAATGAAATTTTTAATGGATTTTAGAAGATCAGTAGAGGTTCCATGGTGGTTTCACATAGGGATAAAAATGGTACCTTGTATCTTTATGAATGGCGTGATGAATTATCAACTATCAGAATAACTTCATAGGATGGTCCAAAAATGTGGCAATGTAGGTTTGGTCACCTTAGTGAGAAGAATATTAATGTTATAGTGGTTAAGGTCAAACTTAGACTCAATCACATGGACCTAGTAAGATTTGAGATTTTAATTATAGTAAATCAAAAAAGAGCTTCCTTAAATTAAATGAATGAATGCTGAGAAATCTAAAGTTATAAGTTGTTCATTTTTATTTTTGGGGTCCATCACCTATTCATTCATATAGAGGATCAGAATAATTTGTGACTTTCATTGAATATTCTAACCACAAGGTAAGTATTCACTTCTTGATGATTAATTTATTTTCTAGAATATATTTAGTTGACAGAATTGGGAAAAAAGAGCGTGGAAGAAATTTGAAATTTCACCATAAAAATAATGGTAGAGAATACACCAGACTCAATTTTTGTAACATCTAAAAGAATAATTTAATTAGTTATGAGAAATATATTCCATGGAATCTAGAAAAAAATTTATTAGCTAAAAGGATGAATTAGACTCTGATAGAGAAATTTTTTAGTATGAGGCTCCACTCAGTAATGACTAGGGGAATTTAAGAAGAGTTCTTTAATTCAATATCTTACCTGGTGAATAGCATTCTAGATTCTACTGTGGGACTTGACCTTCCTGAGGAACATTTTTTTAGTAAGAGACTATAGAGAATCCATCTCAAGATCTTTATAATTGTCTTTTATGTTCATATCAATGATAAATAAATAGATAAGATATAGGTGTAATACAAAGTGTGTTTTCTTATCATAAATAGTGATGAGAACATTGGTTTTATATTGTGGAATGATAATAAGAAAAAATTAATTCAGTTCTGAGTTGTTTTTTTCAATAAAGAACATCTGTGGAAAGATCAAAACATGTATGAGAAGGAAGTTCATTAAAAGTCAACTATTTTTTTACAAGATGATATAATAGAAGATACTATAGAAAATCTAATTATTAAAAGTTCATGAGAATTGTCAGAGAATAAAAATTTGATAGATATAGTACTAGAAAGGGTAGATTAGATAGACCACTGTAATATGGTGAAACATTAGACAAAAAAGTATCGAATCAAGAATAATCTGACAAATAATCACTATAAAGTAGATTTCTAGATAGTGTTTTTCAAAAAGATGAATATAAGTTCATGTTGAAGAGATACATTAATATTGGATATCCTATTTAATGGTTTAAGTATGATATAAATTTCACATTTCATACAAAACTAGTTGAACTAGAAAGTATAGTGTTTGTAGGTACTCTATGAGACTCAAAATAATTGGAGTCATCCATAAAAGAAGAAATGAGTTCCTCAAATATCAACCACACATCAGATTTGGATGAGATACGAAAAGGAATGAGGGATCTATAAAAAATGTTTTTATTTTGAAATATGTTGTTGATGAAAGTAAGAGACATGAAGTTAGGTTGGTAGTGAAATGTTCATAAGAAATGGATAGAATTTACTATTCTCAAATTTTCTCACCAGTGGTGAAACATACAACCGTTGAGATATTGATAATAATTATTGTGTCAAATGTTCTACACATAGATAATATAAATGTAAAAACATATTTTCTTTATGGGGAATTATATGAAGAAATTTACATAGTTTATCTTAATGGATATGAAGTTTATCAAAATAAGGATTTGGTTAGTAAGTGAAAACTAAGACTTTATGTCTTGAAGCAAGCTCTAAGTAGTGGAATAAAAAATTCAATAAATTCATGTTTAACAAAAGATTCAGTCAATGTGAGTATAATAACTATTTTTACAATAAAAAAGTGATTAAGGAACATATCTCATACTATTGTTGTATATATATGATTTTTTGATTACAAGTTCAAAGCTCCAACGGATTAAGGAACGTAAGAGGAAGCTATCAAGAAGGTTGAAGATAATGAATATTGGACATGCTAAGAATATCTTGGGGATGAGAATTTAGAGGGATAAGAAATATAGATCATTGGTTTTATCTTAGAAGTAATATATTAGGAATGTTATCAACAAATTCAGAATGACTGTTTATATAAATATCCCACCCACTAGACACTGCAAACATAGTGTAACTCATGCACCATCAATGGATAGAGAAGTTTTTGATATAAAGAAAGTTAATTATTCTTTAACTATATAAATTTTGATGTATGCGATGGTTTGTACTCAACTAGATAATTTTTATTTAGTGTGATTTGTTATCCATTTCATTTGAAATCCTAGAAGTAAAGATTTGTAATTTTGGAAATGGATCTTATAATACCTGAAATGGATAGATGATCTGGCTTTATGTTTTAATGATGATGATCATTTTAAGGGTTTCATAGATGTAGATTTTTATGGATAAATTGACTCATGGAATGAATTATATGTTTTTGTTGTTTTACATTTGGTGGAGAAATATTTTGATGGATATATAGGTTACAACTAGTGGTTACATTATCTACAATAGAAGAAGAGTATGTTGTTACTGCTGTAGTAAGAAAAAAATTGATTTGGTTGATGTAATTTCTAAAGGAACATAGTAAGGGATCAAAGAGTGGAAAATTATTTATTGATAGTTATAGTGTCATTTATCTTTTCTCACAACACAATATTTCTTGAATGAACAAAACACATTAACCTGAAGTATCACATTATACGAAGTATTTGAGAGGATAAAGTGATGTATCTTCATAAGGTTACTATGAAGAAAATTCACGTAGATATATTTATAAAATAGACAGTTAAATAATGTTTGATACAACATTATACCTCAGTGGGACTCAAATGGTCAAACATAATCGGGGTAAGTACATGTATCAATAAATGGAAGAACTCAGGTAAATGAAAGAAGAAGATGTATAGAATCCAAAAGAAATTTCCAAGAGGGACATTGTTGAGTTTGTGGATGTTTCTTTAGGTTCATAAAATTGATATTTTGGGACATATAGGATGTGATGTAGATCATCAAACTGACCGAACAAATGTTTTATGTCATGATGTTTTTGGTAATTTATGGGAAGGGGGTTTTGTTTCAAGGTAGAGATTACAACAGAAAAAGATGTGTATAGATAGCCCATCAAACAGATGTTTCTTTTCAATTAAGCTTTGAAGATTATATGGAGATCATCAGATAGGGAACTCATGATTGATGTTTACCTAGAGTATCATATCCTTACATGGGCTGTTTCTTGATGACTATCCATTAGTAGTTTCAAATAAAGGTACAATAGTGTATTAGAAGTCACACATTTCAATGGAAGGTTGAATGAGAAACATAGAGGTTGGTGACACTCTCTGGGTTAAACAATGAACACTATATATTGGTTTGGTGGCTTAACTTTTATCATTAATATGAGAACTATATGAATAATGTGTGTTTTTGAGTTATTTTTCTTAGACACAAAAAATTAAGGGAAGTTAGTGATATTTTTTATATGTTTTTTCCCATAATGAAAAATGTGTGCAGTGTTCTCTCTTGGATGTATGCCTTTTTCCAAACAATGTTAAATCTTGTTTTTCTATTAATACAATTTTCTATTTTGTGTGAAACATGATAAAGGATTTTATGTGTAGTGATCATGTTGATTCAATTCTTCCTAGTCCTAGTACACATAACTCAGTAGGTGGAGATTATCGAAAAAACACTATATCTGATAACATTATAATGATTTTCCTATTCATAGGATGAATTAATTGGATTGAACCTTTATCTAGTGTCTATTATCTTTCTAGTTCTATTCATTGGTCAGAACAAAAAAAAGTTATTTTTATTCTCAATAGGTTCTCACACCCAAAAAATTCATTATCTATAAAATTGGTGAATAACTATTAAATTTTGATCCAATATCAATAAATGTATCTTTTTGGGAAATCAAAATCAATTTAATCTTAATGAGTCTTTAATAAGAGGACCAATACCTTATGAGAGTCAATTCACACAAAATATTAGGAAAATATTCCTTATGGTCATCCTAAAATTGACGAAGATGTTGACCTATGTAGTTTTATGGTACCTAAACCTTAATCTTCTATAGAAATTGATGTTTTTCAAGAACAACCATCCACTCCATTTACTATGAAATTGATTGAATCCAAAAAACATCCCCTTGAAAATGTTATTAGTTATTTATAATCTTATATTAATACTGGAAGGCCATCCTTAAAATAAATTTAAAATCAAGATTTTCTCCCTCACCTTGAACCACAAACCATTGATTATTCTATTAATGATGAGATTTAGATAAATTCCATGTAGGAGGATTTGAAACAATTTTAGAAGAAAAACCTTTGAACTCTTATGGACAGACTGAATAATCATCCAATTATTGGAACCATGTTCGTTGTTGAAATAATCTTAAAGAATAATAAAATATAACTCTTAATAAGGATATAATTGTTTCTAAGGGATATAATCATGAAGAATGTACTAACTACAGTAAAGCCTTTACACCATTATTGGATAAAATTCCTTATAATATTTTTTAATTCACATATCATTTTAAGTATAAAAATCTTCAAATGTATATCAAACATTCTTCTGTAAATGGTTTTTTTTCAAAAAATGTTTTTGTGGATCAACCACCCAATTTGGAAAATCCAGTTTTTCAAAAACAAGTTTTCAATTTAACCAAAGATATTTATGGATTAAAAAAAGATCCTCGGGCTTAATATAAAAGGATAAAACATTTATTTTATCAATTGATTTTAAAATGAAAAGGGCGATTCAACTTTTTTTAATAACATTTTCAAATGATTTATAAATTGATCAATATTATGTTGATGGTGATATATTTAGATAAAATAAAGAATATATTTTTTATTAATTTTTTAATTTAATAAATAAATTGTTTAAAATGAGTTTTATGGGATAATAGAAATTCTTAATTGGTTTTAGAATTTATCAAAATTATAAGGAAAATTTTCTAAACAAAATTAAATATTCTAATTATATTTTAAAACATTTTCACATGGATCATGATATATAAATTAGTATACCCATGAGTAAACCTTGTATGTTAATGTTTTTTTAATCCGATATACTGATTAACAAAAGGATTTAGAGAAGTGTGATTATAAGTCTTCTTTACCCTGATCAGACATTTTGTTTAGTGTTTTCCTTTGTGCTATTTTTCAATCAAATCCAACCGAATCTTATTTGAAATCTATCGAATTGATTTTTGTATATTTATATGGAAATAATAAATTTGGATTATTTTTTCCAAAGGGAAATTCTTTTGATATTACTTGTTTATATGATAAAGATTTTGGAGGATGCCAACTAGAAACACAAAGTACCTGTGGGACTTTCTACTTACTAGGAAATCCCTCATCTTGTGGAGTAGTAAGAATAATATTTTTTCTCATTCAATAATTGAGGTGGAATAGTTATCACCTTGGAGTTTTTATTCCAAAATTGAGTAGAGACACCACTTTAAGTGATATAAGTTAAAAAAGGAGATATCATTCTTGACATTGTTTCCACTAACCTTCAGCTTCCTTATATCTTCAACAAAAACCATTATATTGATTTATTTGACTTTATTAAAGGTGATATGGGTATGATTATCTTATCATTCTTATATCTAAAAGATTTATGGCTTAATAAAATTTTCAATTTAATTTTACAAATATAGTATTAATTTCAAAATAAAATATTTTTTTTATTAAAAAATATTTTTCAAACATTATATAATTTTGTTAATGTCACGTGAGCTTGATAATCAAATAAAATGATTCCTTTCTACATACAAAAAATTGGATATTTTTTTGGCATACACGCACCTAGAGGTTATTATCTAAAAAATTCCTTGTTGTGTTATTAATCCGATATATACTCCAGGAAAGAGTGGTGGACCATTACTGTACACCTAGTTTGAATCTATCAGGAATGTTTTCATGGTTTATTAATATAATATTTTCTAAAACATAACGATGGGATTGATTTTATAAGTTAAAATTTTAAAGTATTTTTTTTACTTTCTAATTCATTATTTTTCATGTTTTTTATGATTATAAAATATAAACTTATTAATATTTTATTTATTAAAATATATTTATTCAATGTGTCCTTGTATTTATATTTAATTATTCAAAGGGGTGATAATTCTATTAATTATAAAATGAATCAATGGAAAAAACCCATTTTATAAATTAATTTTTCAACATTTTATATCAATCTTGAGCATATTTTTTAAAAAAATTGCTTTATTTTATCTTATGAATTTTTCAAACAAACATTATTATTTTTTTCAAAATTTCATTTATGTTTTTCCAATTTTCAAATATAATTTCTAATCTCCCTCAATGTATTATTAACGATTATATCATAGTTTAAAATTTTATTTCTTATTTATTTTTTTACTCTAACCCCATTTATGAATTCATTTTAATAATCTTAAAGAGAAGAAATATTTTATAATTATGTTATATTATGTTTTATTTTGTTTTTTGGGAGAAATGATATTGTTATACAAAGGGTGAGAAAATGTTTATCATTTATTTTAATATTAAAAGAGTTTTTGTGATCATCAAATGGGGGATGAATTTTGATCATATAATGTTTATTTGGGATCATAATAACTTAATGAGACTTTAAAATTTTGTTTTGAATGTTTATTTTTTGTAGTATTTTAGAATCATCATAAGAAATTATCAATCCTATTAAGGGTATCAAAAGAAATATTGAGGGATACCTTGAAGACCCTGCTAGTATGAACCGATGACTATCTAGTAGAGTGTCACCCACTTTTTGGTGGAGTTTGAAGAATTTTAGGTGCACGAAGAAAAATAATGGTTAGTGATAGTTTATTCAATGTGGTTATTAGAACCTCCATGAAATAAATCTGAAAAAATAATAATAATATAACATTGGTTTCATCAAACTAGTGTTATTTTTAATGTTTTCAATTAGCAGTGGTTTTAATTAAATCTCCACTAAACCTTTTATAATAACCCTAATACTTCCCCTTCCCCCACTCCCTCTATGACCCAAACCCCTTCCCCTAACCTCTCATTTGACCTTGGCCTTCTCAATCCTCCCCTCCATTTCCAACCCTATTGACCACCCCCCTCCGAACACTTCTTTGGCCAGCTCACCAGTGACACGAAGCCCCCTTTCCCACCTCCCCACCACACCTTTCCCTCTATGCGATCATGTGAGTCGTGACACCCTTGACCCTCCCCCATTGCTGAACTCATCTTTGGCTGGCTCACTTGGGATGAAAACCTCCTCCAAACACCTCTTAGGATAGCTCTATGGTGAAGTAAACCCCTCTCCACCACACCTCCCCTTTCCTATTGTGCAATCCTATGACCTAAGACCCTTATGACTCGCCAAAACCATACCCCCAACCCTCTCCCCCACTGAATTCCTCTATATCCAGCTCACTGGTGATGCGATCCCCCCCTTTGAGCTCCCCCATCTCAGCTCGGTTCACCTATTTGGTGGTGATGCTAACCCCCCCTCTAAGCTCCCTCTTCCTGGCTCGGATCCCCTCCTCTTGGACTCACTAACCCCCTTAATGGTTTCATCACTCTCATATTAAATGTTTTATTGAGTAGCATCAAATAACGTTCATGGGTGATTAAAAAATAGTATATAATTTGTTTCTTATTCATTAGACAATTATTATATAAGTATATTTGGTTTATAATGTGTTATTTGGATCTTCATGATAATTAGTTATTGGTTATGTTAACTGGATCAACCAAAAATGTATCAATGATGTTATTTTAACAAACATGATTTTTAATTGAACTAATTATAGTGTGTAAAAAGTTGTTTTTTGAGCCAGATGACTAATTTTATGGCATTTAATTTGTAAATCACAATATAATGTATTTAAATTTATGTTAACATCATGTTCTTAATGTTTTTATCTAATTTAAGGAACATCTAATTTTGATGTTATGTGAACAGAGTTGATTTATATAATTCATGGAACAACTTGAAGTCACACAAAATCTGTGTTGTTAAAGTCACACGATTCAATAAGATGCAAAGGCCGCTTGGATATGTGGAATGCATTGTTCGAAACTAAGGTTCCCATGTAAAAATTATATATATGTTGTTTTTGAAAATATATTAAACCCAAAACATATATTCAATACGTGGATTTATAATGAAAAAACAATATACCATAGGAATATTATTGTAAAATTAAATAGTTGACTAAATATAAAAATGATTTAGCACTAGTGCAGAAAACATTATTTACGTCACCATTTTTTACGTCAGTTATATATAACCGACGTGATAATCTGTGAAACGTGGTTTTTTACGTCGGTTATTTTATAACCAACATAACAAATGTGGTGAGTATCTTTTTAACGTCGGTTATTTTAATAACTGATGTTACAAATCGCACGTGTTCGGTTTTTACGTCGGTTATAAATTAACCGACGTGAAAAATGAGATATCTATGAGTTTTTTACATCAGTTATAAAATAACGAACGTAAAAAACAAAAGCGCGGGGGTTTCTTTACGTCGGTTATTTTATAACCGACGTAAAAAACGAGTTATCTATGAGTTTTTTACGTGGGTTATAAAATAACCGACGTAAAAAATGTGGCTTTTGAGGCCTTTTTGACGTCGGTTATTTTATAACCGACGTAACAAAACAACCCACAAAACATTTTTTACGTCGGTTATACAATACCCGATGTAAAAAAATGTGATTTTTGATGTCTTTTTTACGTCGGTTATAGAATAACCGATGTAAAAAACCAACACAAGGATTTTTTTACGTCAGTAATAAAATAACCGACCTAAAAAAGCTGTATCTGATAACATCCGTTATTATAATAACTGACTTTATAAATGTAAAAAAACAGTTTATAACGTCGGTTATTAAATAACCGATGTTATAAAACATTTAAAAAATTAACAAGCCTCGTGGATTGTTATTTACGTTTTTTCGATCGACAGTCCGGCGGCTCATCTCTCTCGCGCGGTAAACCCTAATCAACTCATCAATCTCGCTACGTTAAACTTGTTTTGCCTTCATCGTTTATCATATTTACTCTCCTCGGATCTATCATCTCAACTCGCATCACTCAGGTAATCCTTCCATGAATTTATTTCGTTCATTTTTTCCCGGATAGTCTATATTTATGTTTTGCGATTTTTGTGTTTAAACTAGGTAAGATTCTTCGATTTCGAACCCTCTTACCTCTTTTTTCCATCATCATCTTATTTATCATCACTAGATCTATTAGATCGAATCGCAATATTCATGTAAGCCTCAAATACTTTTATTTAGTTTGTTTTTGTTTTTCGAATGCCCGACATTGATGGTAATTTTCGTTGTCATTGACAATTAATGATCTCATTCACCTATATTACTTCATAGAATGGTTATTGATTAAATGTACGAATTCGGAAATTATATTTCAAGTGTTATTGCTGCTTATGTTTATCCTCTTTTATATGATAATCTATTAGACATATAATGTAATGGCTGTTGACCTCTATGGACCTTCGATGCATCGCTATGTCTCATGATTCCAAATAAAAATGGGTTCTGGTGAGGGCTTACCCTAGTATTTTTTGAGGCCTTGGCCAAGGCCTCGACAATATGTTTAAGATTTCTAGAATTATCCATTACCTCATTATGATATTAGTTATCGAGAAAACTTGTGATCATTTGACTAGTTGAATATCAATGGTTATTTTTAATTATCATAAGATCATTTAAGTAGCCATATTTAATAATATTTAATTCTATCTATTTCATGCTGAAGTATATAATAAATTCATGTGTTTTTAGTTGTTCACCATGCCTAGTTTGTATATGTAAACCATTGTTTGTGGGGTTGTACGGGGGGTGGGGGGCTGTCCAGAGGGTTGGGGGGTGTCCAGGGGGGTGTCCAAGGGGGTGGGTGGGTGTGGGGGGCTGTCCAAGGGGGTGGAGTCCTGTCTAGAGGGTTTTGGGGCTTGTCCGGGGGGTGGGGGGCTGTCCAGAGGTTGGGGGGGGGGGGGTGTCTAAGGGGGTCGGGGGTGGGGGTGGTGTCCAAGAGGGGTGTGGGGTGCTGTCTGGAGGGGTGGGGTGCTGTCCATGGGGTGGGGGTGCTTTCCAAAGGGTTGGGGGGTGTCCAGAAGGGTGTCCAAGGGGGTAGGGGGTGGGGGTGGTGTCCAGGAGGGGTGAGGGTGTTGTCTAGAGGGGTGGGGGGCTGTCCAGGGGGTTGGGGGGATGTCCAGATAGTTGGGGGTGTCCAGGGGGGTGTCCAAGGGGGTGGGTGGGTGTGGGGGGATGTCCAAGGGGGTGGGGGCATGTCCAGAGGTTTTTGGGGGTTGGCCGGGGGGTGGGGGGCTGTCCAGAGGGTTGGGGGGTGTCCAAGGGGGTGGGTGTGTGTGTGTGTGTGTGGGGGGGGGGGGGGGCTGTCCAAGGGGGTGGGGGCCTATCCAGAAGGTTTTGGGGGTTTTCCGGGGGTGGTGGGCTGTCCAGAGGGTTGGGGGGTGTCCAGGGGGGGTGTCCAAGGGGGTAGGGGGTGGGGGGTGGTGTCCAGGAGGGGTGTTTTTCTCCATCTGAATTTTTATTTTAAATATGATTTGATTCTCAGGTTTACTCCATTCTCTCCAATTTTCTATCAACCATATAGGCTCCATGGTTTTCTTTTATTCAATGGAATTTAAAACTGTTATATCTAACTATATATTCTTTTAATAATAATATTCAAGCATATTTTTTTAAATACGCATAGATTTGTTTTATATTTCAAAATTGTTTTACATTCAAATTATGATTTTTTTCATATAAACTTATATTTGTCTTATCTTAAAAATATATATTTTTTTGATATTTGTTATAGGTAATAATGATTCAAAGTTGGATTAGGACACATCAAATGAGCAATGAATATGAGGAAGGTGTTGATGCCTTTTTGGAATTTGCTAAAAAAAATGTTCCAAGTAGTGACATTTTTTTCTGTCCATGCCTGAAATGTTTGAATATAAAGAAGTTGAAAAGTAGAGAGATAAAAGATCATCTGATATGTCATGGTTTTAATCCGAGTTACAACCCTTGGATTTGGCATGGTGAAACTGGACGGAATGTCACTGATGATGATGATTCACAAGATGGTAACTCTAATGGAATTGAAGAAATGATTCACGATATTGTAGCAGAACAAATTGAGATAGAACTGACAGTTGCACATCTATATGGTGATGCTGAAAATCAATTATATCCTGGTTTTACATATTTTACAGTTTTGTCGGTGGTGTTAATATTGATTAACTTGAAGGCAAAACATGGATGGAGTGACAGAAGTTTTACAGAGCTGCTACAATTGATGAAAGACATTCTTCCAAAAGATAACGATCTTCCAGATTCACATTAGAAGGCCAAGAAAATATTATGCCCGATGGGATTGGGATACAAGAAAATACATGCCTGTTCGAATGACTGCATTATATATAGGAAGGAATATGAACTTCTTTCAGAGTGTCCTAAATGTGGGACATCACGGTATAAGGTGAAAGAGAAATCACAGGCTGATGTAGAGATTACAAAGCTCCCTTCAAAGGTATTTTGGTATCTTTCTATAATTCATCTTTTCAAACGTTTATTTGCTAATTCACATGATGCGAAAAGGTTAAGATGGCATGATGATGAGTGGGTATGTGATGAAAAAATACATCATCCAGCTGATTGTCCATAATGGAAGAAAATTGATGCGCAGTATTCTACATTTGGAAATGAAATATGAAATCTCAGATTAGGGTTGTGTATAGATGGAACGAATCCATACTGAACCCTCAGTAGCACACATAGTTCATGGCCTATTTTATTGGTAATTTACGACCTCTCTACTAAAGTTTGTATGAAGCGCAAATATGTCATGTTGAGTATAATGATATCTGGTCCAAAGAAACCCGACAATGATATTGATGTTTACTTGTCACCGTTGATTGATGATTTGAAACTGTTATGGGATGATGGTATTAGGGTGTATGATTCTTATAAAATGGAATATTTTCAACTGCTTATAGTGCTTCTGTTCACTATAAATGACTTCCCAGCGTATGTAAATTTGTCTGGATACAGTGTTAAAGGGCACAAAGCACATCCAATTTGCGAACAACAGACGTCATATTGTCAATTGCATGATGGGAGGAAAACAGTGTACATGTGTCATCGAAAGTTTTTGCCTATGGATCACCCTTATAGAAGATTAAAAAAGGAATTCAATGGCTCACAAGAATTTGATACTGCTCCAAAAACATTATCCCCAGATCTGTATTTTGAGAGGGTGAAAAACCTTGATGTGACATTGGGAAAGACACAGAAATCTGGTAATGATAGACATATTTGGAAGAAAAAGTCAATATTTTTTGAGCTACCATATTGGAGGTATCATGAAGTTAAACATAATATTGATGTCATTCACGTGGAGAAGAATATATGTGATTATTTGATTGGAACATTGATAGATATTAAAGGAAAGACTAAAGATGGGTTGAATGCAAGATTATACTTACTATCAATGGGAATACGTTTGGAGTGAGCTCCCACTCCTAAAGGAAGATGAAAATTTCTTCCCCCGGCTTGTCATACATTATTGAAGAGGGATAAAATTAGCTTTTTTAGTGTCTTCATGATATAAAATTGCCTCAAGGTTATTCTTCAAATGTAAAAAATTTTGTCTCATTGAAGGACTTGAAGTTGATAGGTATGAAATCACATGATTATCACGTCATGATGCAACAAATTCTACCAGTTTCATTGCATGGAATATTTCCCATTCATGTCAGAAAGAATATGATGAAGTTGTGTTATTTTGTCAATTCAATTTGTAACAAGGCGATTGAAGTGAATGCTTTGAACATTTGGAAAAGGATGCAATTTTTATACTTTTGCAATTGGAAATGTATTTTCCTCCAACTTTTTTTGATATAATGGTGCATTTAATGATTCATCTGGTTCGAGAAATAAAGCTTTGTGGACCTTTATATCTTTGTTGGATTTATCCTTTTGAAAGGTATATGAAAATATTAAAGGGGTATGTTAAAAATCCATATCGACCTGAAGCCTCCATTATTGAAAAGTATATTTCTGAGGAGGTAGCCGAGTTTTGTACGAGCTAATTTGCTGCGACGCCACACATAGGTTTGCCTCCATCTTGCCATGAACGAGTTAATAATGAGGGAAAGAGGATTCGTGGCTTGAAAGTCAAATCATTGTTAGCTGAATAGATAAAGAAGTTAGAATCATACATCTTTAATAACATAGCTGATGCTCAACCGTATATCACATTGCATATTAATGAGTTGAAACAATGTCATCCAAAGAACAAAGAAATGTGGATTTTGAATGAGCACAAAAAAACTTTTTTGTCATGGATTAAAAAGACTTTTCTTGGTAGATCAGCTGTATTAGAGACATTAAAATGGATAGTGGGTGGTCCATGTTTATATGTGATAACATGGTCCGGTTATGATGTTAATGGATATACATTTCATACGAAAGCTCAGGACAACAGAAGTGCAGTTCAGAATAGTGGTGTATTGGTGTTTGCAGAAGCAATGCATTTTTCGAGTGTTAAGGACCAAAACCCAATTTCTGTATCAAGTGCATATTATAGAGTGATTGAAGACATATGGGAGGTTGATTACTTTAAAATTAAAGTTCCTATTTTTAACTGTAAATGGTTTATCGGTAACAACAGTGTCAGCCACGATGAATTTGGAATGACACTTGTTAATCTGAATAGATTGGAAGACACAACTGATTCTTTTATAATGGCAACACATGAAAAAAAAATTTTCTATGTATTAGATCAATCAGATATGCAGTGGGCTGTTATTTTACAAGGGAAAAAACAATATGTTTGTGAGGATGAAGTTGATGAAGATGCTGATTTATTTGAGATCCCTACTTCCATGGAAAGATTAACAGAACATAATGATGAGCATGTTGAAGACCTGGTTTGTTCCATAAGGAATGATCACGATGAAGGAATTTGGGAAAACAATCCATTTGTACATTCCTAAAATTATAGGTAACATATGTTTATTTCTGGTTTACATTTATTTTTTTCATAAATGTTAGATGTTGTAAGTTTTTTATTTATTAAAACATATTTTAAAACAAAATAAGTATAAGTTTTGGTTTGTTTTAAGTTTGTTTAGTTTACTTTATCATGTTTACCATTACATGAATTATATATCTATTATTTTTGTTCAGTGACAATTACTTTACCATGTTTACCAGGTTTACCATATTTACCATGTTTACCATGTTTACCATCTTTACCATTGTTTAACATGCTTACCATATTACCAATGTTTACTATTACGTAACTTAGTACACTTTTTTATTTTTTGATTACAGTAGTATTAAAATATTTAAATTTGATTATTTTTGAACTAACATTTGTTTTTTTGATTTGAAGGATAATGAAAGATCATTCAGTTGATCAACCACATGATTCTGGAGATGATCATATTGGTCATACCTCTGGGGAGGAACATTCACATGCTCCTATTACAACAAAGAGTTTAATGGTTGGTAAACGTGGGTGCACACGTTTAACAAAATTATCAGTTTCCTGTACACAGGATCAGAGGATAGTCATTGAGTTTGATGATAATGATATTCCTAGAGGTCCAAATGAAAAAGATTTTAATATTTTTGTAGCAACTCAGGCTAAGAGCAAAGTAATCATTCTGTATGATGACTGGAGAAGTGTGGATAAAGTGATAATCTCTCAGTTATGGGAGACGATTTTGGTAAGATCTTTTGCTATTGTTTGAATATTCTTTAAATGTTTCTAGTATATATAATATGTTTAACCTCTTCTTTATTAGATGACATTTGATATTCCTGACACTGGAGGAGTCAGGAAGAAATGCTTATCATTGGCTTCCAGGAGATGGAGGGATTTCAAATCAACCCTCTCATATGATTTCATTTATGGTCATAGGAGTCATGATAGTCCATGTCATATATATCCTTTTATAGATGAAGACACATGGAGATAGTTTTTTTAAAGTAGAAGAAAAGAGTCATTTTTGGTAAGGGCAGTGTAAAATTTTATAATATTTCTTATATAAATGATCTTATTAACGTTTTGTTAATGATTTCTTATTCTTAATTTATAGAAAACAAGGAAATCTCATCAAGAGATCCAATCTAAAAATGTATACCCTCATAGTTTATCTCAGGGAGGGTATGCATTATTGGAAGAACAAATGATGGCAGAAAAATTTCAACAACTAAGAGACGAGTCTTCAAGCTCTGGAGAGGTGGCCCCTCCATCCCCTCCATATAGACATGAAAAATGGAAGAGAGCTCAGAAGGGAAAAAAGGCAATATCTTTCGGATGAATTGAGAATCGTAGCTGAGAGGATTGTAAGATATATATTTTATTTATTTAAGTTAACCATTTTCTTCATATAATTTCAATCATTACAGAAATGTTCAATTAATTAATATAGGACTCTCTTGAGGAGCAGAGTTCACAGGGGACATTTACAGCTACTGGGAGGGAAGATATTTTATCTATAGCATTGGGAAGGCCCGAACATCCTGGTCGTGTAAGAGGATATCCGGCAGGTGTATCGGTAAGAAAAGTGTTTCCACATTCTTCAACTTCAAACGTTGAGGGGGTTTATAGAAAAAATATTGAATCCTTGGAGGTTGATGTTCATAATATTAATGCGACGATGGAAGACAAGATTAGAGCATCGGTGCAGTCTATGTTTGCAGACATGAAAAGACAATTTCAGACTGCAGCTCCCACTCCTCCACCTCCCCCTAAAGACCACATTATTTATCCTCCACCTCCTCCAGTAGATCCCACTCCCCCACCTCAGCCTGCTGACCCCATTTTTTATCCTACTCTGCCGCATCTTCCTACTTATTACGAGTTGTATGTTGATGATTCTCAACAGCATATAGTAGCATATGGGTTGGTATATTGTATAGGAGATACAGTTCATCATCAACAACTAGAAGTAGAGAATCAGAGGGTCACTGTACAGGATATTATAGATAGATCAGCTCGCGTACCATTACCTACAGATGAGGTGGCGACAGTTGGACATAATATCAGCCATTTTTTAATTTGGACATCCAGACTTCTTAGACTCATTACCATAGAGGTATGAATGTTATATATATATATATTTTTTTTATTAATGTTGTTTTATCATTTGAAAACTAATATATTTTTCAATTTATTTTTACAGGAATACTTCAAAGGTAAAGAAATACTATATAGAAAACAACAAAGAAAAATAGCTATGACATCAGATACAAATTCTTGTAGTCTTGACAGATTGTCAAGATATTCAAATTTGTTGGCGGGTCATTATGAGTTTCCAATGGAATCTCATGTTTGTGGATGTGAAATAAATATGGGGATTATGAAAACTGATATCATGGAGCTTGTTACTGGAGATAAGTTGGGCATCAACGTGGTGCAAATTTTTTCCATGTAAGTCTTAACACCTTTTCCCTGCATTATATTTATTAAAAATGTATACTTATGTCTGTTTTGTAATAGGTATCTTTATAAAATTTTTGATAGGAATGAGCTGACAGATGTATATGGATTCATGGACCCGCAATTGATTTCCCCTAAAGCATGTGCATTGGATGAGGAACAAAGAATGCTTTATATTGTTGAAAGACTTGAAAAGAATATAGTCACAAAATGTTGGATGATGCCTTTTTGTGAGAGGTATGAAACACATCTCTCTCAAAGAGTTAATTTACTTTTTAACATAAAAAACCACTAACGTTAAATTTCCTTTTATCAGTGATCATTAGATGTTAGGGGTTTTTTCCCAAGGGAGAAAGCACTTTATTGGATATGCTCTGTCCATGATGATGTGCAGGAAAGTTTTAAGAATATATTGGAAAAGTAACTTTCAATTTCTCAATAGTTTTATATATTATAATGAATTTTAAATTTACCCCATTAGTATTATTTACTAATGGAGTGGTCAAATTATTTTACAGGTTTGATTAAATTTTAGTTGTTTGTAATGTAAAATGTAATTTTGAATATTGTCGTGTAATTGTGTATTTAGTAGTCATTTAGGTTGGATTTAGTTTTTTTTGAAGTTGACAGTGTAAGTTTTGAATGTTATATATGTGAATGTTTAATTTTTCTCTACTTCTTGTTTTGGTCTACTTATGATGGTTTTTCTAGTATGGATTCTGGTTTGGGGGGGGGGTTTCAAGGGTGTGGGGGGGGGGTGTTCAGTGGGGTTGGGGGTGTCCAGGGGTTTGGGAGGGCTGTCCGGTGGGGTGGGGGGGTATACATGAGGGTGGGGGGGGGGGTTGTCGAGGGGTGTTTGGGGCTGTCCAGGGGGTTGGGGGGCAGTACAGGGGTGTGGTGGGGGCTCTAATGGGGTGGGGGAGGGCTGTCCAGGGTGTGAGGGGTATACATGAGGGTGGGGGGGTTGTACCGGGGTGTTTGGAGCTGTCCAGGGGGTCGGGGGGCAGTCCAGGGGTGTGGTGGGGGCTGTCAAGTGGGGTGAGGGGGTGTTGTTCAGGAGGGTGGGGGTTGTAGAGGGGTGTTTGGGGTTGTCCATGGGGTCGGGGGGCAGTCTAGGGGTGTGGTGGGGGCTCCAATGGGGTGGGGGCTGTCTTGTGGGGTGAGGGGGTGAGGGGGTGCTGTTCAAGTGGGTGGGGGGGGGGCAGTCCAGGGGTGTGGTGGGGGCTTCATTGGGATGGGGGAGGGCTGTCCAGGGTATAGGGGGTATACATGATGGTGGGGGGGGGGGGCAGTCCATGGGTGTGGTGGGGGCTCCAATGGGGTGGGGGAGGGCTGTCCAGGGTATGGGGGGTATACATGAGGGTGGGGGGGGGGGGGGGGGGTTGTCCTGGGGTGTTTGGAGCTGGCCAGGGGGTTGGGGGGCAGTCTAGGGCTGTGGTGGGGGATGTCAAGTTGGGTGAGGGGGTGATGGGGTGCTGTTCAGGAGGGTGGGGGGTTGTCAAGGGGTGTTTAGGGCTGTCCAGGGGGTCGGGGGGCAGTCCAGGGGTGTGGTGGGGGCTGTCAAGTGGGGTGATGGGGTGCTATTCAGGAGGGTGGGGGGGGGGGGGTTTCGAGGGGTGTTTGGGGCTGTCCAGGGGGTTGGGGGGCAGTCTAGGGGTGTGGTGGGAGCTCCAATGGGGTGGGGGAGGGCTGTATAGGGGGTATACATGAGGGTGGGGGCTATCAAGTGGGGTAAGTTTTATA